>BMAT01000925.1:901-24807 GCA_019649035.1 Elysia marginata | reverse complement strand
CACATGGGATGGTTTGCGAGATGTTGGAATTTGGTGTACTGACATGCATTTTTCTTTTTTCTCCTGTCTTCCAAGGATTCCAGGCCTGTGACTGATTCCATACTGTTTATTGGAGTACTCTTTATTCCACCTGTCATGATTCTGAGGCTATGGTTTTGTACTCTTTCAATCTTTTGGAAATTTGTCTTAGAAGCGGTTCTCCATGCTGCAAATCCATATTCCATGACAGTTCGGACATAGCCTACATATGTTTTTTTCAGTAGTTTCATGTCTGCTCCCCAGCTTGTTCCTGCCAGCTTCTTCAACAATAAAGTTCTCCTTACAGCATTCTTCTGGACTGTTTCAATCTGCTTGCACCAGGTGAGACGAGGATCAAAAGTGACACCTAAGTACTTGGGGTAGTTTTCTTTTTCTAGCAGTGAGTTGTTGATTCTAAGCCTCAGGCTAGGGATCTTTGTTGAGAGGGAGAAGATGATGTAAGTTGTTTTGGCGGCATTTACAGTCATCGCCCAGTCGTCTGTCCATTGCCCTAGAAGTGTAAGGCATTCTTGTAGTCTCACTTGGGCTGTTCCACCGCTATCTTCAGAGCATATGAGTGCTAAGTCATCTGCATAAAGTGCAGCTTTCACATGTGGTTCGATGATGTTATGGATGTTCTGTTCATAAATACTAGGAACAGTTTGGGGGAGAGGACTCCACCCTGTGGGACACCATCCTTGAAGATCGCTTGCCTGCTTTCTCTTCCTTGAAGGTTTACTCTCCCTGTCCTTTGGCTGAGATAGTTTTGTATCCACTTCAGCACGTTGTGGGACACTCCAGCTTGCATCAGTTGCAGGATAAGACCTTTTTTTCCAGACTCTATCGAAGGCTTTTTCCATATCTACCCAGACAGTGACTGTATGTTGCTGTCTCTGGTATCCATCTTCGATGGTCTGGGCAATGTAAGCAACTTGACCCTCTGTGGACCGGAATTGGCGGAAACCTGCTTGCTCGTCCATTAAAATGTTGTGCTTCTTCAGGTACCACACGAGTCTCTTGTTTATCATTCGCTCCATGAGCTTGCACATGCAGCTGGTTAGGCTGATAGGTCGATAACTGTTCCCTTTGTTCTTTGGCTTGCCTATTTTGAGTATTGGGATGAGAATCGCTTTCTTCCAATTTGAGGAGACCAGTCCTGTCTTCCAACTTGTATTGAAAAGGCCCAATATTTTCCTCTTGGCTTGGAATCCAAGATGAGCAAGCATCTCATTTGTAATTTTGTCTGGTCCAGGGCTTCTTCCATTTTGCATGACTTTTAGAGCACCTTCAAGTTTTTCCATCACAAAGGGGCAGGTCATGATTTCATCTGTAGGTTGCTGTGTGATCTTTTTCTTCTCTTTTATTTCTTGATGTACCTTGTGTCGTCTCTGGTTGCAGACAGTGATATCGCTCACTTGAGAGAACTGCTTGACTAGATGGTTTGCTGCTTGCCTCTTGGTCAGCACTCTATTTTCCTCTTCCAGTGCGATGGGACTCAGTCTGTTGCTCTCACCATTCAGCGATCTGACAAGTCTCCACAGTTTCTGACCATCTTTTCAAGGTTCAACTGGGTGGTTTTCTTTTGCCAACTGTTTCTTACTGCCGTGTTGCTCTCTCTTCTGAATCTGGCAGTTTTGGCATTGAGACGCATGTTGTTGTCAACACTTGGCTCTTTTTCCACATTGTCTCTTGCTTCTGTGACTTCCTCATGCAGGGCCTGCAGTTCTTCGGACCAGTAGGGGATGTAGTTTCTTCTAGACCCACGTGGAATGCATTCATGTGCTGCTGAGACGATTGCCTTTGTGAGGGCTTTGTTGGCTTTGTCAATTTGCCTTTTGTTGATATTTATTCTTTTTGTCAGTATGTCAGTGCGGCTAGCAAACTTGGACCAATTGGCTTTCTTATAATTCCATCGAGGGGGAATGTATGTCAAGCTTCGTGTCATGTTCAAATCAACTGTGAGCATGATAGGTCTGCGGTCGCTTCCAGCAAGCTGATCTTGCGCAGTGCGGCTTGTACACTTGGCTATGTTATCAGTCGCAAAGCCTAGGTCTGGGGTACTTGTTGTTCTCCATCTTCTAGAGTAAAAGGTGTCTTGATCTTCTGGATCATTTAGGAGCTGAAGATTCTGGTCTATCTGCCAGTTCTCAACCTCTTCGCCCCTGTGGTCCATTTCATCATATCCCCAGCTTTGGGAATGGCTGTTGAAGTCACCTAGAATGAGACAGCCTGCATCTGGGATATCAATCGCGTCTGAGTACGCAATTTTAATGTAAAATAATTAAAAATTAAAACTTAAAGATCTTAATTAAGCAGAAAGCCTTAATTGAACTCTGTTCGCCCGAAAAAGGACACAAAATACATTATTAACAAATGTTCATGAATCAATGAGTCAAAAGTCTCAGTTAGGCCTAATTTATTCTGGTCGCCTAACATTTCAGGTTTTGGTGGTTTTGTAAAAACATTTTTGTTACAATTTCAGTTCTGTTGGGCTTTGTTGTTGTTACTGTTTATAATTTGTATTTCAGCGTTATCTTCGCCTTATTCCTCATCATGATGGCATCTGTGGTGTTCTGCTATTTCAACATCGCTCTTATGGTAAGATTATTATCCTTATTATTGTTTAGAAAAAAAACAGCAGTCGGATCACAAAACATAGTAAGTTACGTTATGATTTTTAGTCTTCGCTTAATTTTATGCTTGGCGGGCCTCCTTTTAGATTGGTGCATGCATGGCGGTGGTTTCGTCCTGTTTATGGGTCAAGTAGATCTAAATCTGTCCTGCGACCTGAAATAACCTATGGAAGGGTGCTATTAGGGGAAAGAGGGGGGTTGATAAAATTTCCCTTCTTAACACAGTGATTTTAAAATTCAAAACTTTTACAGACCTAAAATCTGTTGTGTACGCCTGCTATGTAGAGCATTGTTTGCACCGCCTAACAGCTGTAGCCAGACATGGATAGCGGAAATCCCATCTTAATAGAAATATCAAGACTGGTGTGGGAGTTTACCATGTATTTGTCGCTGTGACAAAAGGTCGTTTTGCGTAAAAGAAAACTTTTGATGCAGAATTATTTTACTCAGTGAGCATATCATATTAATTTTGAAAAGGTCATAGTTAATTATAATAGTTCTAGCAGAAAGCAATGGATTTATTGGTGTCAAAACTAATATACTATAGATACTCTCAAGGCTTGCATCATCAGTACAAAGTTTCCAATTTTTTAAAATGAAATTCATGTCAGAATCACCCGTGACTCAAAAAGTGTGACTTTTCATGTTAGAGTCACTCGCGACATAATGGGATTTGTACAAATTATTTGTGTTCTAAAGGTTGCTTTCAGCCCATTATATAATGTTGTTTCAAACTAGATTATTTGAAATACTATTAGTTCTTAAACATTTATTTAACCTCAAGGCCTGACATGACATCTTTCGGGACACGTCACTTGCACACGACCTTTTGCCACAGGCACATTTTGTAGAAAACATTCTTCCCAGATACACGGTTATCATGTTTTTCTCCGCAGATGAGAAAAAACCGACGCGTGTTGAGTAAGGTGGGCGCTTTACCCGCAGGCCACTCTCATCCAATAGAGGCTTCAACGTCCACCTGTTCACAGGACGAGCAGGAAGATTTGAACCGGCACCGTCTGGTTAGTGAACAGTACAGCAGAAAACTCTATGCCTCGCACTCAGTCAAGTCGTGTCTGGTGTGGAAACATTCAAATCGCACAGCGTTGATAGTTGGAAATTGCTTTTTTGTCGACCTTCCAAACTTTTTAAGTTACATAAAATTATCGGAACTACTTGGAAAATGAGAAGATTAGGAAGAAAATCTACTTAAAGCGAAGATTTCTCAGACTTAAATTTCCGTTAACAGCTTGTGTGAAACTAAATGTTTGAAAGACTGTTAAGCCCAGCGGAACATTTGGTTTTAACAGCTTGTGTGAAAATATAATTATATTTAAAACACAGTTAAGCCTATAAAAACATTTGGTTTTAACAGCTTGTGTGAAACTAAATGATTGAATCACAGTTGAGCCTAGCGAAACATTTGGTTTTAACAGCTTGTGTGAAACTAAATGTTTGAAACACAGTTGAGCCTAGCGAAACATTTGGTTTTAACAGCTTGTGTGAAACTAAATGGTTGAATCACACTTAGCTTAGCGAAACATTTGGTTTTAACAGCTTCAAACGATCTAAAATCTGCAGTTTCGATATTTTTTTTACAATAGAATAAATTGACCAATTTATTACCCAACTTTTAATTAAATAAGGCAGTATATTAACGACACGAAATAACATCCAAATATTTCACCATCAGTCTTGATGTATAACGAGTGGTTTTTATTGTTGCTGTTGAGGCATAGAGGCGAAACATTTGGGTTTTTTGTTTTGTAAATACGCTGTCTTTTCAATTCCAGTTAGGTAATTGTTCAACTTATTCTATTATCATGTTTTTACTTCTAACACCTGATTGGAATGGATTTTAAAATTTATTCGTAGACACCCCAGAAGTGAAGTGATGTTTTTTTTTTATTTAATTGTCAGTAATTGTTAGAAGATGTTATCAATAATCTGAGTATTATCATACTAAACAAGAGTTCAATTTATCCGGGCTATACTTGATGGCTAATGTTGCGAGTTGTTGCTTTTTAGCCCAAAAGGTTTCTGGTGTCCTACATGTACTCGGTGATATTCAGCTCTGGCAAGCCCGCCTAAAATGACGTTCATTTGTTGAAATTAAATTAAGCGCAGTGTGTAACTTGCTTCTCCCTCCAGAAAAGTGTTCAAAGCCCAGTTCATCTGAATTTAGAGGCTGCAATAGGCCGTGGCCAACTTGACAGAGAACGTGACCTTCACCTTGGCGTGCCACTTGTTCAGGAAAATGTCAAACACAGACAGCAGGAAAGCGAAGAGATCCGCAGCACTGTGGCAGTCATAAATGTCAAGTCTTCTTACAAAGACCGTTACCCAATAAAGTTAAAACCATGTATGGAGGACGCGCAAAGCATTGCAGCGCCATCACAGATCTCCAAAGGTCAAGAAGACAAAAAGTCTTTGACAGTTCTAAACACCGGTGTCCCATCACCAACTACCCAGCAGCCAGAGCAAGATATTGTAGGAAATTGTTTCACACTACAGGAGACAAGCGAAACACTAAATCCGCTGTGGCCGGAGACAGTTTCATCTCCCTTTACAGACCACAGTGGTAAAATGCACAGTTTTAAAGAGGCCACTTGTACAGAAGTAAGAGGTGACGACAGGGTCCGGTGGGTAAAGGGCAAGACCTGTGAAGGCAGCGGTACTTGTCCATCTACTGACATTTATGAGAACATTGACACGGACAAAGCAAAAAATGAAAGCCTTAGGTTCAACCTGTCCAGCTCGATGATTGGTTCCCGCTCTCAGAGAGAAACAGAACTGCCTTTAATACTCTGTGATATAACTGATTCGACAAAATACAAAGATTCAGAAAGTAAAACCCCCATCGGGTCTTGCAGTGGGTGCGTTAAGTCAGACCGTGTCAGGGAGATACCCAGTTTTAATGTTTCTTCCTCGACTTCTGTTTCTACTCCAAACCGCGATTGCTTAAGCCTGCCATCCACCTCACAATGTTTCCGTGAGTTTGATGGTGGGAAAAGAAATAATGTTGACAATAGCAGCGCCAGTACAGCATCTACAGGCATTATCAAAATGACGTCTTCCGACTCAGATAAGACGTCTTCTCTGGAATGTGCGTCTAAACCCTTTACGATAGGGTTGCGAAATCTGGACCACAGCATCATACAGCTGGGTCTGACAAGACTAAAGCTCCCAGATTCAACCAAAAGCTCCAGACATTTCCCCGCAAACACAACCAACCTTGGTTACCCCGAGGGGAGCGCGACCGACGACAACGCTGTTGACTTGGCGGGGGAAAAAAGAAAGCATTTTGGTAGACGGGGGGTTAGAGAAAGTTTGAAAAATTCACCTGAGATTTTGCAGAGAGTTGGAGCAAACCTAAACAAAGAAGATAACTGGAAGGGTGGGGACAGAAAAACTGGTGTCAATAAAAGCACCAGCAAATGTAAAAAGAAAACGAGAGGCAAAGCGAAGTTTAAAGGCGAACTCCCAGGACCAAGTACGATGCTTCAGGAGCGGAACCAGGCGCTGACCAACCAGCGCCAGCAGCGGAACATGCGCATCACGGGGCTTCTGTTTGCTGTGACAGTGGTGTACATCTTCAGCTGGGTCCCGCCCTACATAGCCCTGGTGCGAGGTTTGTTCGTTGGCTACAGCCTGCCAATCAGCTCAATAGACTTAGCCATGCTCACGTATGGACCAAGCGTGTAAGTCATTAATACGTTTGTTAACCCCGTCATCTACGCCGTGAGCAGCGCTACGTACCGTAAACAAGTTTGCGATCTTTGCAAGGCAACAAAGAAGGCCTTTGTAAGGCTGTGCCGGTACTGGTGAAATCCATGATAAGGGCTACTCGAGATAACTGAGGATTGATTCAACTTTTAGGAAGACAGTGTAGTCACCGGCACTGAACTCAAGCCGCGGCTTTTAAATTTTACTGGAACTGCTAAGTGTTGTCATCGCCGTTATCGTCCTTCTGGTCTTCATCAATGGTTTTCGCGCAGGAGAAACAGCACGGGCCATTTCAAGTCTCTCTACGGTTTTAATTTTTTTTTTCTTGCATGATGATCCTTGTCACGACCGTTTTTTCTACGATCTAAATCATCACTTGTGGGTAATTTTTATCTCATTTTCGTAAATTTCACTGTATCACCTTATAACCCACCACCAAAATTATCATCATCATCATCATCATCATCATCATCATCATCATCATCATCATCACATTCATCATTTTATTCATCAAAACGGTACCCTCATTATCATCATCCCAGTTGTAACCATTACTGACATTATTGTTGTAACAAATGTATCAGAAAATCAACCATCAATCTTGATTTGAATTCAATATCCAAAATAGTGTTATGTATAATTGCCCAATACATGATACATTAAAGGTGTTTTGATGTCTATCAAAGTTTGCGTCACTGCACAACAGTTCATAAATTTCGTGTAATAAATAACGCCAGCTTCTCCTTCCAATCCCCCCTCCCCCTTCCTTAAGTCACTGGTCACCAATCGAGTTTCAGTACAAAACGTCATAAAGCAAAGATAACTGGGATACAAGGGTGAGGTAATGCTGCTGAGTTGGTACTACTACATGTAGGAGTTAAGTTGCAGCAGCAGTAGGCGCAGCTGCAGCGGGAAGAGTAGTAGAGAGACTAGAAATAAAGAGCTCCATCAAAGACTACAGGATTAACTATCATAAAAAGTATTAGTTATGAGAACTTAATGTGATAAAACACTGAAAGTCAATACAAAACCTTTTAGCCGTTAAAGACAAGAGCGAATAGAGAATATACTAGATAAGTAAAGTGGTAAAACCATATCAAAGACACACGTAGCCATACAACTGTGACAGGAAGCCAAAACAGGAACTACAATATTGACTAAAGTAAAAAAAAAATGCAAAAGTGAAAATTTAACAGTGTAATTTACTGTTGGTCCATTATGGTCCATACAAAAAGTGGGTCCAGTGTGGGTTTCGTCAATTGGTCAACTCAGGTCAGCTGATGATCAATGGTTCTCAGGACTAACCAGGGCCACGATATAATTATGGTGTCTGGTGCCTTGATATACGGTAATAGCCAAACACGGAACTATTATCTAGTCTAGAACGATGTGGTTTTCAAGAAATCTGCACAACGCCCTATTATTTTGTTTAAAATAGCTACAAAGTAAACAATGGCTAGCCTTGACATTTCGTAACAAGAGTCTGTAGGGCTCAGATTCGCTACATGAAGATTACTGTTGTAGAGTAGTAACGGAAAATAAAACTGCCTGTACGAGTCAAGTACAAATGAACGAGTTGAACAATATTAGAAAAGTATAAAGCTATTATCAACACACCTAGAAAGTGATGGTTTCTGTCTTTTACTCAGGGAGGGGAGGGGTTAAGAGGATCCCAAAGTGTCTTCTTTGTTTAAGATCAATTGAACTTACTCCTAGAGCCACTGCTGTTTTTATGGAGCTAATAACTAACGAAAGAATGGATTTACTTCATGTTGTTAAAGAAAGGGAGCCAGCAATGTAAAATGCACTTATATTTTATTTTCATCTGTGGCTAATATCCTCAATATCAAAAAATCAAAATTTCAACCATATAAATAAATCAAATATAATTTTCTTGTCATTACGTAATATTTTTCTTGTAAATGTTGAGCAGACAAAAGGACAAACTTTGAAAGATTCCTTGAATCGGAATTCGCTTACACCTAGGTCCAGGCCTAGCTCAAAAAAGTACTTGGAGCCCAGGTGTGGGTCATGCTTTTAACTTTTCATTGCACATATCGGAAGTTGCCGAAGTTCTTGTGATATGTGAGAAGCCTATTATAATGAAAAGTAAACAAGTGTGAATGATGAAAAATGGGTTCTTTTAGAGTAAATTGGTGTCAATGCGTCTTTTTTTCTGTATCCCTATTCTGTAGATTTCTGTTCTTTATTAATTTTTCTATTCAGCGCCCCCCAAATTCAGCTTTTTCACTTTTCTTGGTTTTCTCCGTCTTGTCCACACACCCACACCTCCAATCACCCACACCTCCTCACACCCACACCTCCACACACCCACACCTCCACACACCCACACCTCCATACACCCTCCACACACCCACACCTCCACACAACCACACACGTCTTGACTGTATCTCCATTGTATTACCACTAATTTATCTTCCTAATGCACGTTTGTATTGAAGTAAAGAAATGAAGGTAAAAAGAGAACAATTCCACCAAGACTTGACAAATGAGGCAATTTACTTTATTATCACGATTTTCAGAAAGGTCGCAAAACTCAAAGGACGACAGAGATGAAACTTGAAAATGTTAACAACCTTTCTGCTGTCGCCAGATTGTTATTATTGCTCACTGCATTTGTTAGTTTCAGTGAATATTGCAATAACATGAGTTGTGGTGAATAGCAAGGCTCCTCAGAGTGGCGTAAATTTTGCATTGCTTTTCTGGATTTAGCCAGTTAAATAATCGGCTTAACCTTTCGCGGGAAAAATCAAAATGTGTATAAATGAGCAATTAAAACAGAAAGGAATACACTGAACGTTACGACACTGACAAATTTCCAACACTACCTGAAAGACAAAAACTTACATGTTCAAAGTTGAAAAACATAAATGTAACACGTATTTTATATAAAATGCATTAGGCTCTTTAATTTTATCATTTAGGATAGCAAAAAGTCATTGTTTGTTAGGTTTCTTAGCGTCGGTTTTCCCATTTAAAATTTAATAAGGGCATTCATTTTTTCTTACATAATACGTCGAGAAAAATTATTCTTTGAAAATATTAATAGGTTGATACGATAATCAGAAGCTTTTTCTCCCTAAATGTCAGTTTAATTACAATGATGTATGATTTCCTTTTATAGAACACGGCAATTAAAGTATATAACAATCTTTAAAAAGTTTGAAGTTTTGATTGTTATGCATCTTTGCTGAATTCTTACCACTCAGTTTTAATTATTGTTTAAAATGGAAGCCCATTTTTTTAGCATTTCTAAGGTATGTCGTGATTGTCCATCATTAAGAGATGTAAGGACAACTACACAAAATAAATTTGGACTATAACGGAGTTGCGTCGATATGAAAGTAAAATGGTAAAAGCTAAAGATGTGTGGCGTGATCTCAAAAGTTCTGTTTATGTTTTAAAGCGTAATAAAATATTTTACAATCTATATAATGCATTAAGAAAGATGCAAATTATTTGATTCATTAAAATAAAAGGAAAAATGAGCAGTTGTGTATTAAATTCTTTTACTAGACCAAGATAAAAATAAATAACTTGGAATTATTTCGCTGCCTTGATCTATCAAAGCCAATCCCACAACGGTGCAATCATTATCATTATAATAGAAAATTAATTAAACAAGAGTCGCAGTAGATCTGTCTGGATAAGCAAATTAAAAATTTTAGTAAGGTAAACATTCCAGCTCTAAGAGTACAGACAAGATTAGACCTGTAATATTTACCTTACGAAATAACTTTTAATTAACATTACCGTTAAAGTCTCATTTGTTGATTTCATAAGTTTCGAAGATTCCTAGTGACCTGAAGACCTAATGAAGAAATCTGACACGTCAAGTCAATGAAGCTCCAACAATACCATAGACGTTTTGAGACTCGTGAGTCAGCTTTGTGGCCCGATAAAAACTTGTATAATTATTAATCCTTTAAATTAGAAAGAAACATTAAAACCAGAAAGAGATGAATGCATATTAAATTTACAAACAAGTTCAAGTCAATTTATCTGTTAACTGGTAATGTTATTTGAATAGTTAACAGTTCAATTAAAAATACAAGAAAAAAAGCAATATATTTTTTGTTCTATTCTTAGTTTCATTTGTCTCAAACTTTTAATTTGATACAAGAAAAAAGGGAAAAAATGCTTTCATGCATTAATGATATTGTGTTTGTATGAACATGCCATTAGGGTGATTGAACAAATCTTATCTTATCATATGAAATACAGAAAGATCAACTGAAAACGTGATAATATTAAAAGAAAATCTACGCAATGATTGCTCAGTTCAGTTGTTTGAGATAATTCTATTTTTTTTATTAAAGTGTTGATGTTTGTTGAGTCGTCTTTTAAGTCTTTTGGAAAAGACATAACACTCAAAAACCAACTCTCTAAGCACACGTCTTTCCAACATAACAGTTTTTGCTTTTTTACACCTAAGCCCCGGATTTGTTCCCCTTAAAATTATACTTTTTAGTAATGGTTTGTTCTCAACAAGAGAAATAAAAAATATCGTGTTAAAAGGTGTTGTCATTTGCCTCAATCTGCTTGGCTTTTTGCGAAGACGAACCAACATTAGTTGCTAAGTAAAAAGTTTTCTTCATCATCAACCACGTTCAAAATGCAAGATAATCTCAACCATGATATGATTTGTACATTTGATCATACTTAGGAACTCAAAAGATCACTTATACTTTTCATTTGGCCAAGGACTACCTTGTGTTTACAAGAGAAAAAAAATTAACCATAGCATTTTAACGACCCGCCTAGCAGCTTAGAACAGATACTCAACGGCAGATGTAAAAAGTCCGGGAACTGTTCATTGATCCGTGAGCTCGAATCTTCTCTGATCTGTGGGCTCAAATCTTCTCTGATCTGTGGGATCGAATCTTCTCTGATCTGTGGGCTCAAATCTTCTCTGATCTATGGGCTCGAATCTTCTCTTGAAGTTTAAGGACAGACGGTGGGTCAAATTCTAAGCCTGTGCAAAATAGGAGAGTCAGGGCTTTCTGTGTTTGTTTCTTTTAAGGGTACCTGACCATTACAAAGAGAATTATTATTGATTGTGGTAAATGAAGGTAAAATTTCATCCAAACATGTAATCAAAACTAGGTAGAGTAAATGGTTCTATTAACGCCTCTAGCAGACTTGGGTAGTACATCTGGTTCTACTAGAACTGAGGGGGAGAAGAAGGGGGGGGGGGGTTGTGAGGGGGTGTTAGAAAGCGTAACGGTGTCACCTCCAGCTTTAGATGTCCTAAAACACCATCAGCTAATCTTGTAATATCTCCACAAGACGAATAACCTACTGGATTGCCATCTACGCCACCATTTTAAGCAGCGTGTTAAACAATCCAATACTGTCTCGTAGAACTTCATGCAAAAACTGGTTGTGAAAAGTTCCTATACCTATTTACCATGTAAGAAGAAGGGTATAGATATTCGTAGGGGCTACATTGGTAAGTGGTTAAATAATAATTGCAGTAGATTCATACACAGACACAAACTTTAAGCTATTTCTTCTTTTACCTTCCGCAAAGTCCTTTTCACACAATGTGAAGAAAACTCTATTGAATATCTATGAACTAATTATGGCAGACCATGCTTCACATCGGTAATTGATAGGGTACTACATGTAGTAGATACCACCAACTTTATTTCTACTTTCTGTGATCTCTTTCTACCACCCTCTTAAACTCCTTATCTGTCTTCATTTCTCACACCCACTACATTTTAAAAAAAATTTTAGTGACACCCTCCCCTTGAAATCTCTGTTTCTCACCCTAGTCCTCCTAATCCACTATAGAAAGTATCAATAAAAATTGCACATTGCTCTCTCTTTCTTGTGCTTTTCATTATAGTTCCTCCTTGCCAGAATCACACGTTTTAGTCAGTAATTCTGTGTTGTATTGCAAACGTAAGGGTATCTCTCTCTCTCTCTCTCTCTCTCTCTCTCTCTCTCTTGTCTCTCAGTGCCTCTGTAGATTTCTTCCTTTTCTTCATCTAGATCTAGCTAGGTGTCCTCTTCTTTTGAGGGGGCTCTAGTTAAACCTCTTTCAAAACAAGTCAATTTTTTAAAAGGAAGGTATATATTTTAGCTTTAAAAATATGGACAAAACAAGTAAGCTGTCGGCTTTACGCCTTCGTCAGACAAAAAAAATAAAAAACGTGTAAGACACTTAGGTTTTTTATTTTTTTTGTCTGACGAAGGCGTAAAGCCGACAGCTTACTTGTTTGGTCAACATTTTTAGAGCTAAAATATATACCTTCCTTTTAAAAAAAATTAACTTGCTTATCTACACAGCTCTACTGCGACTCCTGTTCAATTTACTCTTTCAAAACAGTCGATACTTGATAAAAACGAAATTAAAATTACAGCCCTCTCTTAAATGTGCCCTTTTTCTCGAACATCCTTGAGAAGATTGTTTTAAAACATTTAACATCTCATTTGCATTTTCAATCTGCTTTTTCCAAAAAGACCACAGCACTGAGTTTATTATTGCATTATTGCGAGTTTTCAATTACCTTCTTGATGAGGCACATTTCGGAAAAACGTCTGTGTTATACCTTATTGACGTCTCTGCTGCTTTGGACAACCTTGACCACAACATCATGTTGACCAGGCTGAAAAATCTTTTGGAATAAAGCGTACTGTCCTTCAGCCGTTTTAGTCCTACTTAAAAGACCGTAAACGGACTGCTTCGTTGATGGTGTCAAATCAACCGTCAATGTTTTGAATTGTTGTGTACCACAAGGTTCTGTCTTTGGGCCAGTTTTGTTTGCCATCAACGCGCAGTCGCTGGCTAGAGAATTGAATAGTTTTGACCTCAAGTATCTTTTTTACGTTGATGATGGTCAAAATTACGGTTAATGCCATCCAGAAAACATCAGTGACCCAATAAGTACAATAAAACCGTGTGGTTCATCTGTAAAAACCTAGATGAATGAAAATAAAATTTTTCTCGATGAAAATAAGATAGACATCTTATTGGCAGGCCGTGCCAATACGAAGTCCAAAATTGATACTAAATGTTTGAAGACTGGAACAAATTCCATAAAGTTTTCTGAGAATGTGAAAATCTTAGGAATTCTTTTTGATTCAGAAATCTCGATGTCCATTGCTATAACAAGGTTGCAAAGAATTGTATTTTGAGATGAACAATATCAGTAAGATTAGACATCTTTTGCCAACCGATATCGCTGCACTGCTCGTGAACACACTTGCTCTATCAAAGTTAGACTACCCAAACTCCTTGTTTTACGGCGCATCAAAAGAAAAAAACATAGCAAGCTTTAGACGGCCTAGAATAGCGCAGCAAGATTAATCTGCAAATAATGCACAAAAAATCAAGGAACTCTCTTTTGAATGCGCTGCTCTCGTTGTCAGTCGAAAAGTTAATTATCTTTCTAACAGTGTGTCGCAAATCCTTGCACGGAAAGCCTCCATGCCATATGAGAGATCTGTAATATCTATATACGCACCGACTAGTTCTCTCAGACCTCCAACAGATAATTTTAGATTAGCTATCCCCAGAACGAAATTGAAAACCACTGAGGATAAATCTTTGTTATCGTCGGCCCCCAAACTATGGAACTCTTTCAAATTATTAAAGGGAGATCAACAAAGTTGATCTGTTGAAATTCATTTCAAGTTCGGTTCACGTTAATTCAGTCAATAGAGAGTCACATCAATACAGGTATTGAAAAAACAAACCTCAGACAGGCTCACATGTTCTAACATAACGAATACAAGTTACTGTAAAGTATGTTATTATAGGTCATCGGTACGTCTATTTAAAAAATGAAATGTACTCTCTCTCTCTCTCTCTCTCTCTCTCTCTCTCTCTCTCTCTCTGTCTCTCTCTCTCTCTCTCTCTGTCTCTGTCTCTGTGATGGTGTGTGTGTGTGTGTCTGTCTCTCCCTCATTCTCTAACTGTGTAGCATTTTCTCTCTTTTGTCCTTTTGTCACAGCGAACAAGAAACACGTGCACTGCGCTTAACACATCCCGCTCAACGAAACGCCTTATTCTAATGTGTCTATCATTAAATCAAAAAATTCAATTAGAATAATCTCTTAATTCTGGTTCCATTAAAAATTTGTACGGCTTGGGGAAAGAAACAGTTTACCAACCTTTTATTTCCTTTGCACGCTATTACTAGTATTAGTCTCCGCCAGTGCGGAAAAAATCAAAATATTTCCATGCTGGGTGGATGTCATCTTTCAAGATCTTTTCAGTTCTGGCTCGCATTTTTTCTTCATATAAACTTTCAAGAGATGGCAGATTCACAGCAATGAACCTTTTTGCATTTATGACAATTGAGTTCAGTCTTTTGATTTCCTTTTTTTCTGCCCTGTCAAACCAAACAAAAACCGATTGAGTTAAGATGCTCTCCACAATGGATCTGTAAAAGTTAATTAGTTTCACCTTAGTGATTTTAAAAGATTTAAGTTTTCTTCAAAAGTACATTAATCTGTCTAGCCTTTTTTAATATGTTTTTGATATTTAATTGCCAACTTAGTGTGTTAGAAAAAATTGTACCTAGGAATTGGAATGAATTAACTCGTTCAACTGTGTTCCCTGCTATAATTAATGGGCGGGGGGTGATACCTCGCCCTTTCGAAAGTCAATTATCAGTTCTTTAGTTTTTGACACATTAAGTTCGAAATAACTTTTTTGCACACCATTTAACGGTTAATTCAATCTGCCTTTTAACAATATTTTCATTGATGTTATCAACCAGTCCCGTCACAGTGATGTCGTCTGCAAATTTAATTAGAAGACATCCGGGGATTTCTGCTGTACAGTCATAAGTAAAAATTGACTATAGCTTTGGAGATAACGGACAGCCTTGAGGTGTGCCTGTGTTAAGAACAATTATAATTACACACGATGAAATATTACCAATTCTGACAACTCGCGAGCGGTGGAGTAAAAGTCTAACACCTAATTACGGATAAGGAATGGTAAAACTTGAACTAATTTAGCAAGTAGTTTTTCGGGGACGATAAGGTTGAAGGAGGAACTAAAATCTATAAACAAAATCTTGGCATATGAATTTTTTCCTCTCTAAGTTGGTCAGTATTTCGTGTGTGATAATAGCAATAACATCGTCAGTAGACTCATCAATGCTACAAAGCAAAATGAAAAACATCGAAATTTGGTGGTAAACGGAAATTGAGGTAAGAACGTACAAATTTCTCAAAGGATTTCTTTATCACTGATGTGGAACTTAAAGCGACCGGTGTGTAGTCATTCAGTTTTTCTGGGGAAGGTTTCTCGGCACCGTTATGATTGTTGACTGTTTTAAACATAACGGTGCGGTTGATGTTGTGAGAGATCAATTGAACAAAAAGGTGAAGATTGGTGCCAGCTGGTTGCTGCGTGTCTTGAGCAACCATAATGGAATCCCTATTTAGTATTTTTTCAATCAGATGAACTGATTGCACTTGCCTGATATTTTTAAACGTTTTGAAAATATTTGTATTCCTTTAACTAAAAGTCCTTTAGCCATGCATACTTTAGTAAACAAAAAACGTACCCAACTTTTCTATAATGATTTTATTCTATGAACAATTTAAGGCAAAAACTAAGAAATACGTTAACATGAAGCTTTTACAGTTAACGAAAGCTTTTTATGTATTTAATTTTGTACGTTCTATGGTAATATTTACAAACATATAAATATTACGGTAATCTTAACGGTGGTGACAGAATGGTAGAGGTATCAAGAACGTACAGGAAACAAGTTCTAGTAGAGTGTTGATTTTCTACGCTCTAAGGGACACCAACTTTGCAGCACAATGTTAATAATGAAAATGGTGTTTCAGAGAACAGTTACTGCAGTGGTAATTAGTTTCCATGGTAACCGCAACAATAAAGTTTCATATTCAAGAGTTATAATGATACACCAATAGCCATAAATATCATGATCAGAGTATTAACATAAACATTCAGTGTTATTAGCACTACAAAGTGTTTGTATAAATGGGTGTATTACAAGAGATAATACTGTTTTCAATAGTTTATGGTAGTGGTGATACTAGTTATATGATAATAATAATAATAGTTTAAACAATACTATGACAATATGCCTAACTTTTCATGTGGTGGTGCTCGAACTTGTTTTGGGCTTGTTTCGATGTGTTTGACGCGGGCCTGCCGTAATAAGAGTGAATCTTTTTTTTCCTTAAATAATGAATATAAAATATTACATATATGTGCCAATTATTCAAACAAGATTAAGATAAATAGCAGTAAAAGCTAATAGTAGCGGTTATTTTCGGTGTAATTTAACAGGTTGGCAGCTAGAACATAATTTAAATAGCTATAAAACATCGCTAAAAAGTTTATAAGTGAGATAGAAAGTAGAGCAGATGAGAATAAAATCTATAATTATAAGAATAAGAAAAACAGTGTTAATTATGGCAATAATAATAACACTAATGGTATGATAATTCCAGTATCAAATCTGGTAGCAAAATTCCTTATACCAACATTGATATCGATAACAATATTTCCAAGGAACAATAATTACAAAACTTGACGCTGGCAACAGAAGGTTTGAAAATATTGGTGATGACAAAAATTCTAGTGCTTAGGATGAACGTAAACAAATCCACGTTTTAAATGATGAAACATATTCTGTGTTCTTTAGTGGAGCCAAAACAAAACAATTAATTCAGGCAAACGGTGCTACGATTGTAGATATTATGACATAGTGTACAAAGAAGGTTACTCGTTTATTTCTGGAGTTGAGCCAACTGGTGTCAAAGAGAAGACCAACAAGAACATTTACCTGTAATATTAACACAAACACAACTTACAGCAGCACAAGGTTGAATCAGGAAGTTGAGCGTTAACAAGAATTATTTCAACTGCTTTTTTAGTGATTGGATAAGGCAAAAGTCTAAGTAATGCCAGTAAAAAATATACAAAGTTCGAGAGTAATTTCTATTTCTCGTCAATCACACTAGGGCGTAAACAGCATATCGCCTGTTTAATTGCGGAAAAATTCATATGCACACCTCAACTCACTATGTATTGATTGTGTTGATGAAGCATCTCCTGCACATCTGCGAGAATCCTTGAAATGGCTCTTTCTACATTGTACCGCTTCTTCATTGTCCATAAAGTAGACTTGCAGGAACGAAAGCTGTTTTGAGAAGTTGGAACGAGAGAACCAATCCGAGAATATACCCGTCCTTAAAGTAAAGACGGAATTGCGGATTCATCCATTTAGATTAGCATACCTGTATCCCATTGAAGTCAACTTAAAACAACTGTTGTAAACTCGTTTAGGGTCCAGGCAATGAGTAAAAAGTGCAGAATCTCCAGAGAGCAGGGATTCTAATCCAGGCAGTGGTTTTGGAAAGGGCTGAAGATCCACTTTGAAATTGCGACATCATAAACCGCTCGGCTCATTAGGAAATGACAGTGTACACAATGCGTGCTCAGTTTCGTAATGTAGCACCCAGATCTAAATGATTTCATATTGTAAAGGGATGCTGGAGATGAATAAAATGTATCGTATCTTATCTTATCTTACTAAATAGAGGCGCGGTATCGGTGCATCGTTCTCTCTCACACCTTGTATAGTTTATCCAGTATAGTTTATCTCATACAAGGTTCTAAAAGTCAACGAGCCGACCCGGAAAGACTTAGCAGAGGATAGAGAGAGAGAGAGCTGCCCAACACCTTTCTTTTGCCTTTGGCTGCCAAACATCACACAGTCTTCGTGCGAAGAGGCTCCATCACATCCGAAGACATAATTTATTATTACAAGTGATTTTCACTTGTTCGTGTTTCTGCAACAAGTTTGGTTTTTACGTGAGACATTGCTAACCTTGAACACACCCAACCTGTTTCGGGAGGTACAATCTGGTTCTTGTTTAGGCCCTTACTTACATTGAGGGTTAAGGATTAGGGTAACAATAACGTTTGTCTGGCGTCTGCCATTTCGAATACTATCCAGATATGGATTTGTAGTATACGACATTAATGAATAGATAAGAGAGAGGCGAGGAAAGGAAGCGAGAGCGAGATAGAAAGAGAATAAAGGAGAGAGGGAGAAAATCAGAAATAGAAGAGAGAGAGACATAGAGTTTATTGAAACAAAGGGAGAGAGAAAACTAGAGAAAATGCGATAGATAGATAAATAGATAGTGAGAGAGAGACACACAGACAGACAGACAGACACACAGAGATAGACATATAGAGGAAGAAATATTAAACTGAACGAGAATATGAGATCTAAAATAGAGACATGGATGAGAGTGCGATGGTAGGATGAAACAAGAAAAGAACATTCTGAACTCAACGTACAAACAGATGTGTGCTTGTGACGGTTTCTAATACTAGTAATAAAGTGTGCCCTTCCGGTTTCAGGACACATCCTTGTTGCTTAACGTGTTGCTTAACCCAAGCAAAACACGATTCATGTTAAATTCTACTTCAAATGGGGAAGCTGATACTTTTGAAACTCTTGGGTTGTTTTTTTTTACGTCATGTGATTTCCCAGGTTTGGTATTTCTCATAATGTTGGTTTACCACTGCGATTTCTCCCTCTGACATGTTAAAAGCACAGAAAGAAAAAAAAGTAACAGTTGGATGAGTTAGTCCAGTTACTGTTCAAGGATCAAGAAACGACACGAAAACTGAGGTGAGTTTCTAAGTCTATGTATACAATTTTTGTTGCTTTTAGTTTCTGTTTTGTTTGTCTTTGTATCTTCTTCGGTTTGTGCGGCCTTTTTTCTATATTTCCTCAGATTCTATTGACCTGATATAGCTTCCCTTTTATAGATGTTTATCAAGCGCTTCGTGTAGACAAAATATCTAAAGCTGAAATGTTTTTGTTTTAGTTTTCTTGGCAGTGGTTTTAGCTTTGTCACAAAATGATGCTCTCTCAAGAAATCGGGTCTTCGTTTAAAAACTGGAAGTTATGAAAGATGCCTTTAGAACACTGTGGATATTATCGTATTTTTAATTGTTCAGTTTTGTGGGCCTTAAACAACCTCTGATTCTATTTGCGACATGATTGGTGTGAGCCCTCGTGCAATAGGTAGGGTGGTTGGCCGCTATCCGATAGGTCACAGGTTTGATTCTCAGTCCGAGCATTTGATAGGTAACTAGGTCTCAACATTACTCACTCTCAAAAGCCAAAGAGACTTCGAGAAACCAAGAAACAATTCACGAGAGAGAGAGAGAGAGAGAGAGAGAGAGAGAGAGAGAGACGCCGATGGAGTAGACTTACAACAAGAATACAAAAAGGTGCCAAGGAGCCCAAGAATGAAAATGTTAAAAGTTGCAACTAAAATTGACAAAGTTTAAAAATTGCGACATAACAGTAACTCATCAAATAAAAAGAAATATGCATGGTGTATGCAAATGTACCATTTTAGTATGTGCATTTCATTACTGTTATATTTGTGATGCTAGGGACACCAGCAATCTTCAATCCGAAGTTTTTTCACAACTCAGTTAGAAAAATGCCAAGATATTATATATTTTATGTATCAACAAGAGAAAAAGCAACTTAAAAAAATTGCTGCTTATTCTGTCCCCGTTGAAGTTTGCTTAAAATCCTAAAATTTTCTCAGTAAAGGCCCCTCGCCTCTGACCCTCTTGCCTTCTCAGGCTCGGAGGTAGATCCTTCTCAAAGGTGGCCCCTTGCCTCTGACGCTCTTGCCTTCTCATCTGAGAGTGCAATTGCAAGCGTCTCTTGATGCATGTTTTTTTTTTAATTCATCTGATTAAAATCTGTAGTTCTGCTAATTCAACCCCTCATGTCTGTTCTACTCTAGTCTAAGTGATGTATAACGAATAATAAGTGTCGTTTCTCGGAACAAGTGATGGGGATGAGTTGCTACCTAAACCTGAACAAGTTACCTGCTGCCTTATGTGCGCATTCTAACATTTTGTCGGAAACTGTCTTTGGGGTTGGGGACGACATCGATATCACAAACAGACAAACAGACCCACACATACACACATGCACCACCATAATTTTTTTTACCGTTCGTCGGTGATATGTCCTCTATTTTGTGTGAATGATGTGAGAATTGTAAAGCGTTGTGAGCTGATAATATTTATTCGGACAATGCGCTATATTACTCTATGTTTAATATTAAAATTTGTTTATATTAATTTTTGTCTCAGAACTTTGTTCATAAATTATCATGGTGTCCTTCGTACTAAACAGGCTGTACAGGCTCTCTGTGCTGCTTCTATAAGATGCTTGGAAGACACACCTCAGTTGCCTCTAGTAGATATTAGTTTTGTTTTTTTTTGTTTTTTATTAACCTTGTTTCGCATCCATATATGACTTCCCGCTTTGTTTAAAGCATGAAATCTCTTTGTCATATTTTTAAAGAATAAAGTTTTTGTTTCTTCAGATTGCTAAGGAATATTTCAGAACTAATCTATCCTCTTTCTTAATCTTTCAGCAAAATGTCCTCCTATCACTTAAAAAATATATTGTATTTTGGTAAACTATCTACGAGTAAAAAATTCATCTACATGTGAAATACTAGAAGTTTTTATGTATCAACTTTAGGTCGCGACTTGAGAAGATGCCGTGTGTCGACATGGATGCTATCAGACTGCTGTACCTTTTGCTCTTTGTAAACTACACTTATGCAGGTAGTCAGAACGTAGCAACTATTTTTTCGAGAAAGTACCGTAACTAAATTTCAAACACTAGTTTTTAATGAAAGTAACCTCTATCGATGATTTTTTTTATCGAGACAATAATGGCTTTAGTTAATTTTTTTAAATGATTCTAATTTTGAAGACATTTTTGTCTAGAAACGATGAACCTTAACCCTTTCCTGGCTAGGTAACGTCTGAGAAAAAAGCTTTTTTAACCCAATTTGACATCATAAATAATTTTCTATTGTATAGTTTTTTATGCTGAAAGACAGTCAGCGGATAAAAAAAGAAAACTTTCTTAAGACAGTAAAAAATGCTGGAGAGCGATTGCTATTAATATCAATCACATTTCTCGCAGCCCCCGCATAAAACACAACAAATGAAAGACTAAGTAATAACGTTAAATCTTCCAGTCCAGGCAACCAAGACTCCAGTCCCCACTGGCTCAACTACTGCTACGACTGCTACCACTATAGTCACCACTGGCTCTACTACTGCTGCGACTGCTACCACTCCAGTCTCCAATAACTCAACTACTGCTACGACTGCTACCACTCCAGTCTCCACTGGCTCTACTACTGCTACGACTGCCACCACTCCAGTCTCCACTGGCGCAACTGCTACTGCGACTGCTACCACTCCAGTCTCCACTGGCTCAACTACTGCTACGACTGCCACCACTCCAGTCTCCACTGGCGCAACTGCTACTGCGACTGCTACCACTCCAGTCTCCAATAACTCAACAACTGCTACGAATGCTACCACTCCAGTCTCCACTGGCTCTACTACTGCTACGACTGCCACCACTCCAGTCTCCACTGGCGCAACTGCTACGACTGCTACCACTCCAGTCCTATACAGTTATGAGAGCTCAGTGAATGTGTCTCCTAAGATGGAGATGCCACCCGACACCAAGCGAGTCACCTATCCTGGCGTGGCAGGCGAAGACAACCTAGTGAATGCGACGACACCCACTGTCAGTAAGTGAGGTGAAAAAGTTGTCTGGTAGAAAATATTTCAGTTAACTTAATTACCACGACACCATTTTAATAAAGTCACGTTTGTTCGTGTTACAGAAACATTAATTTCTATGATTATATTTGGAAGCGTATTTTTATATTTCAATAACGTTAGTAAAACTTTACCTTAATACAAAGCAATTTCTTACTGTGCTTGCCTTTGCTTCTCGAAACACGGATTTGAGTTGAATTTAGCCGTGATGACTTTTCCCTTGTCTCAGGGACCATAGCAGCAATATTAAAAGCATATGTAATAATAGTTTCCTTCATATCCTGAGTACCGGCCAAGCATCTTCAGGAACCTGGCGTTGCTATCCTGGCTGTAGCTTTATGTTTCAATAGCGCACACGCTGTATCAGGGTTGGTTTCACGCGCTGCCTTCGTGAGCTCCACAGGAAACTCCGATAAATTGTCTATTGCAGTGTCTGAAACAGTTAAAGTTATTTTGTTTCCTGTTGTTAGCCGAAATCAAAACTTATCCCGGAGTGCCAGTTGGTTGGTTGTCCTCATCTGGTCCTTTTGACCTTTCTAGCCCAAACTGGAGATAAATCTCACATCAGCATAGCTCTCAGGGATTAAAAATAAACAAGCCCATCAATCAACTGCAAGGTTGCTTTCTCTGTAGAGAGTTTTTAAAGTATAATTATATTCATCTAAGTTTGAAAATTTGTCAATGCAATAATACCGGGCTCAGAGAAATTTCGCTTTCAGTGAATCTAAAGTTGGCTACTACATTTCGAAACTTTAGGTTACCTTTTAAAACCATTCTAGCTTTTTTTATATTTAAAATGCAACGTACCAAAGTTATTCTTTTCTATTCAACAGCTTTATTTGAAATATTTAATCACTTTAATGACAAGAAAGGATCAAATAAGGTCGAAACCGAGGCAGACTTTTGGAAGATCGCCGCAATCACCATCGCTATCAGCGTCGTGGTTATCATGGGTATTGCGGCTATCATTTGCACAAGGAAAAGCCAATGCTGGCAAAGGAAATCTGTCACAGGTATAGTTTTACTGCCATGTGGAAGTCATCATTATGCTGTGATTTATTTTTAGAATTGGCAACTACTTCGAAATATGTATTGTATAATTTAGATTCCGTCTACTGTACCTATATTGGTATGTTGATCTTGAAAGATAGTATTGTGTCCAATGATAAGAGACAGGACTGTTTGGATCGCATTTAGTAGTAAATCCAAGAGATTGAAGTTGTACAGCTTTCCCAACCTCTAGTGTTATGTTCATAATATCTCCAGCTTTCCCACTCTCCGGTGTTATGTTTATTCTATCTCCATCTTTCTCACTCTCCAGTGTTATGTTCATAGTATCTCCAGCTTTCTCGCTCTCCAGTGTTATGTTTATTGTATCTCCATCTTTCTCACTCTCCAGTGTTATGTTTATTCTATCTCCATCTGTCTCACTCTCCAGTGTTATGTTCTTTCTATATCCAGCTTTCCCACTCTCCAGTGTTATGTTTATTATATCTCCAGCTTTCTCGCTCTCCAGTGTTATGTTTATTGTATCGTCTCACTCTCCAGTGTTATGTTTATTGTATCTCCAGCTTTCTCACTCTCAAGTGTTATGTTTATTGTATCTTCATCTTTCTCATTCTCCAGTGTTATGTTTATTGTATCTCCATCTTTCTCACTCTCCAGTGTTATGTTTATTGTATCTCCAGATTTCTCACTCTCCAGTGTTATGTTTATTGTATTTTCAGCTTTCCCACTCTCCAGTGTTATGTTTATTGTATTGTCTCACTCTCCAGTGTTATGTTTATTGTATTGTCTCACTCTCCAGTGTTATGTTTTTTGTCTCTTTAGCTTTGTCACTCTCCAGTGTTATGTTT
>BMAT01000923.1:248467-264771 GCA_019649035.1 Elysia marginata | reverse complement strand
TCTGTAAAACTGTTTAAGCAGTGGAAGGCTTGTATTAGTAAGCACTGTAACAGTTCTTAAGTGGTGGAAGGCTTATTGCTTTTAATACAAAGCACTGTGACACTGCTAAAGCAATGGAGCTTTATGTCGCAGTAAAGTACGGGTGATTAGAGGCTAAAATTCAATAAATGATACTGGCAGATTTAATTTGCATTGGTGTAGAAGTGAAAAGAAATGTGTCCGCACCCATTTTTCCTTTTTAAAATTGGATAACATTTACAGTGGAAAAGAGCTAATCCAAACCCAGAACTGAAAGGCCTAAACGTTCATGTAGACAGCTTTTTTTCAGTTGCTGAAATCTAGGAAATTTTGATGATTTTAATGGTCTGTTACAAAAACATAACTAGCGTTTTAACTCAGGAGGCCAGATATTGGGTTCTTAAAAAACAGGAGGTCATGGCAAAGAGGGTCAAGTCTCTCTGTGTTTAATATTGAATTTATGAGGAAATGTTGACTACATTAAATTTATCCGTTTTTTTTTTTAATTAATGTCAATTGCAACAAGGTTACTGTCATTTTTTTGTGTGATGTCAAAAAGGAAATGAAAAAGACATTTGGAATGGTTTTTTTTCTTGTTGAAACTAATATTAATGCATTGTTAGTAATAAATATAAAATAGGCTTACTTGGACATTTCCTAGATTTATTGTGAATTGATGTCCATTACTGATCGCTATCTTTAAAAATCTGTCTAGCAATCAGAGAAAAATGAAAACTTCAGGGCAAAAACAGAAGCAGTCACTTTAAAAGGTCAGAGAAGTTTTCTTGATATATCTCTTAATAGAGTTTCTTACTTGATAAACTGAATTCATTTAAACATGTTTCACTCCAGTATGGTTTTAAATATTTATATGTGCAATGTAATTTGTGATAGTTTAATAAATCATGGTCATTTTTTTTCATATACTGTATATCGATAGCAGGCACATCAAACCTCTGATGTGGCTTCTTTTCCTATAGTAAAATCACAGGTTTGATGTGCCTGCCACCAATATCCTTGGAGTCTTCAAATGCATTTTCAAATATAAAATTTTCCTTACATTTTAAACCGTAAAAGATTTATTGTTCAGAAAAAAAAATGCTAATGTTTGAAATAATAAAAAAAAAAAACATTTCCAGACGATATTTCTATACAGTAGACCTGTTTTATTTCTGTGTATTTAAAATTTTATGCAGAAACTTGAGTTATTAATTGAAAACTCATAATTCAGATATCTTGGCAAAAATATGCTTAAAAGAATCAGGTTTATTTACCAAGCCACTCGCTCTATTAATAGCGCTTTCCTCTTTGATCTTCCTTTTTGCATGTAAGCAGTCAAAATGATTACATGTGTCTACATTTCTGTTGCCTGTTAATCATAAGCCTTTCATGCTTTGGAGAAGTAAAACGGTTAAGATTTAGAAGGAAAACATTTTGTAGTTACTATTTAAATTTTAATTATTTGATGAAATAAAGCTAAAGAGGAATTAAAAACCTCACACATAGACCACTTCGAGTTATGAGAATTTCAAATTATCCAATTTTGATTTTGTAGGTTTCCACAGTATACATTTTACAATTTTATAAACATGCAAGGCAGTTAATTTTCTTGAGCAGGACTGGTCAACTTTCCCGTATTCTTAATTTTCTGTATGTCAATGCCTTTGAAGTTGAATGTAAGAATTACAAGATCCAACCCATTTGTACTGTCTGCAAAACCACTGGTGTACTGTGAACTCACCCAGTGTAATGTCTTCATTCAATCTAAGTTCTTAAAACATAATCAGCCATTGGGGAAAGTGTTGAAGGTTTTAAACAACTTGATAGGCATCCTTTATAGATGTCCATCTAGTCTTGTTTTAGAACATTAAGGTATCTCTTGCACCTAATCAATAAAAGTTAGTTATCTTAATATTAAAAACAAATCATCAATAATATTGTAATGAGATTGAATTCAAGGAATCTCAGTTATTTTTTTTTACCAACAATTTTATGAAGTATGAAAATACATTTGAGGTCTTACTAAATTTGAATTGCTTAGTTGCAGACAAATCCTGAGGATTATTGCAGCATTATGTCTTGATAGACCCCAAATGATAGAATGTCTCAATTTGCACATTCAGTTATATAATTCAAGCCTTTGACAGTCTTATGAATAAAAGTTTTTTTTTTTGGTCAGCTACTTTTATGGCAATTGACATATGTCTTGCATTCTATCCCAATGAGTTGAAAGTCGCACAACCTAGTTTGATGTATAGACTATAGGCTTTTGAAGTTTAGAGGGTGTACCAAACTAAATTAAAAAAATATTTAAGATATTGATGCTAAGAACAGTTTCACTCCTGAATCATGTTAAAAGTTGATGTTTTATGTTTTTAGTTTTAATTAATATGGTTGCTAAGAACTTTACACCTTTAAAACTGTCTAAACTTTAATCACAATTTTCTCCCTTTCCTGAAAGTTTGCAAATCCTAACCTGCCAACCTTAAATGGCTATAATTCATAGAGCTTTTCTGCTTGTTGTATGTAAAAGCTTTTCTGTGATACCAACATCTACTTTCCGATTTTGACTGGTTGCAACCATATCAAGACTGTCAATTGCTATTTGCCTGCAATTGATTCCAAAGAATTTTATTAGTTCGGATGATTCAAATACAGTGGAATCCTGTTCAGATAAATCTCTCTGAGATGGAAAAAAAGAGTTTATCTTATTCAAAGTTTATATGAAGCACTAACATTGTAAAGAAAAAGAAAAGTGACTAAAAATATGATTTATATTAACCCCTTCGTGACATATAACGTACGTTGTACGTCTTATTTGTCATGCCAAGATACAGACACAAGGTACGTTGTACATCCACAAATCAGCAGGTTTTGCTGTTCCCTATGACGCTTAGTCGTTGTATGAACGTTTTGTTTTGCACTGCGTAAGAGGGATTTTTAACACAGAGTTATTTGAAATCCGACAATATAATTGGAGATCAGCCATGTTAAAAATATACAAATAATCCCTTCTCTAACCAAAAACTGCCCCGTCATGGCGATTGACAGAACCTACATCACGAAGGGTTTAAACAGAAGTTTATTTTAAAGAGGGTTCATCATAACAGGATTCCACAGTAGTTTTTAAAGAGAAACCATATTCAGATAATTGATTAATCTATATAAAAATGGCTTCTCTATCAAATTTGAACACAGACATACAAGTTTACTTAACGAAGTCATTGGATAGAAGTTTTTTAATCAAGTTTATTTGTCGGTGTATGGCATTTTACGTTACGAGGGTACCTTCTCTTTGAAGAGGTTCCAACGTCCTCTGCCCCTCGACCCATCCACTTTTCCTTCTAGTATTAATTTTTGTTGGGATTCATGTCTTTTTGTATGTCCAAAATAAGACAGTTTTTTCTTTTTAATAGATCTTAAAAGTTCTGTACTGTTAAGGTTCATGGTTTAGAGTACTTCTTTATGGGTTGTTTTTTCTTTCCATAAAATTCTAAGAATTCTCCGGTACGTCCACATTTCAAAAGCTTCAATTTTTCGTACCATTGGTATAGACTGAGTCCAGGTTTCACATCCATATGTAAGTATCGACCATACATAGCGCTTTGTTAATCTAAGCTTCGTTATTGTTGAAATTTGTCGACTTGTTAACATTTTATTTAATTTTACAAAGGTGTGTGGCTTTACTTGAAGAGTATAACAGTCATTTTGCTAAAGATAACTTGATCTGAGCAAGACCATGTTGTGTATGGTATTTTGCTTTCAAGTCTAAAGTCGTAGAACTTGATTCTTTAGTCTACACGGTAGACACTGTCATGCCTTCTATGACTGGGCTAGTAAAGTGAGTGACCATTTTTAAATTTGAGATACAGCAGTAATTAACTGTAAAAAAAAATTTTTACATTTTGTAAATCAGCAACCTCAAATTAGCTAAGATGAGTTGAAGTTTTTGAATTTGTTACCACTTTAGACTTTTCAAATTTTTGCTCAGAATTCATTTAATTTGAAGTTGGCTTGACGGCAAAATACTTAACCTTCACCGCCACTCGTGGGTGAAAAACACCCAGAACAAAAAGTAATGAGCTTTATTTTATTGGAAATAACCCATTTTGCCTCTAAAAACCTGTTGTATTCAACGGTTCATATTTCTTTTATTTTTTTAAATTAGTTTAATAAAATTAATGATGAATTATTTTTAATAATTTTTTTTAAAAATGCGCATGCTGATTAGGCAGAATCCACTTGTGGGTGAAATTCACCCGTATAGTCTCAATGAGCCTACAGAGCTAAGCTGGGTGTTTTTCACCCACAAGTGGCGAATGGGAGAATTCAAAATAGATGGCTCAAAACAGGTTTTCAGGAGACAATCACCTACGAATGGTGTTTAATATACAAATAGCGAGTAGCGGTGAAGGTTAAGCAGTGTGTGGGTGAAAATTGGACTTGTCTTGAACAGCTGCATTGACCAAGTTTACTTAAGTCAAGTTACTTGAACAAGTAGACTAGTAGGTCTGTGACTAGTTGTGATAAAACTTATTCCGGCTTTAAAAAACCAGGTGCATTCCTAGAGCATGGTTAAATAATTTTGTAGAAATTGGTCTACATAAATTTAATTATAGACACTGGCAAAGATGGTAGGTAGGCTACATAGAAACATTTCTATGTCTTTTACGCAAATAATGGAGCCTTTTACCTGACAGTTTTCTTTTTTAAAAATTATTTGTTGCTTTATGTCATGCAACCTCTAAAGAAATCTTGATCTTGTTCTAAAATTGAAAAATAACATATGTCTCTTTTTTTTTTAAAATTATTTCTTGTTTTATGTCATGCAACCCTTATAGAAATCTTGATCTAGTTCTAAAACTGAAAAAAAAACATAATAATTTAATGTCTTTTCTTTTTCAAAAATTATTTTTGCTTTATGTGATGCAACCCTTTTTGGAATCTTGATCTAGTTCTAAAACTGAAAAAAAAAACCCATATATCTTGCATTAACGTGTTGCTTTCAAAAGTAAAAAAAAAAATATTTTTTATATTATCAATGTTTTGTTGAAAGATATTAAAACTTTTGTTTATTATTTAAAATATGGAGAAAAGGAAGAAAATAAAGACATTTAAATAATATTTTCACAAATAAAGAATTCTGGACTTCTGACTCACCCACCCTGGATGCAAGACAGAATAAGACGTTGAACAAAAATATTTTTATATTAAATGGTCTTTAATAAATGTATGTGCTGCAGAACAAAGGAAGAGTTTCTTTTTCAGACATTAAAATCAAGATTAAGTGGGTCATAACAACAGTAACTACCTGATTCAAAATCTTCTGAATTTTAAAAAAGATAAATATTCATACATTTTTTTTTCTCTACACATCATGTTACTGAATGATAAAAATGACATGAACATTGATGAAGATGTGATGTAAAACAGGCCTAAATATAAAATAAGTAGGAGACACAATAATGTGAAGGATTCTATGAGTTGAATGATTCTTGA
This sequence comes from Elysia marginata, assembly GCA_019649035.1. Classification (NCBI taxonomy): domain Eukaryota; kingdom Metazoa; phylum Mollusca; class Gastropoda; family Plakobranchidae; genus Elysia; species Elysia marginata. The sequence goes on along the minus strand of BMAT01000923.1, from coordinate 259,254 downwards.
ATCCAAACCATTTTTGCAAAGGAGATCACACACTCAGCTAATAAATATGCTATCCATGGAAATGCTTTACTTGTAACAATAAAGGTGTTTTACTTTAAAAAAAAAATCCAAACCAACCATACATGCAATACACTTCTGAGAGCTCTAAATCCACCGTACACCTGAGAGTAAAATTACCCATTACCCTGTGGCAATCCTACATTATGGTGTTTAAGTTGCAATAAACAAAAAAAAGTTAATCTGTTTTTGAAGAACTGGAGGTTAATCAAAGATAAGATTTCATAATTTACATCAACTCTTACAATAAAAAGAAAACAAAAATCTGTTTTCAGGCATTTCTTTTTTTTTAGAATTGCCGTCATACAATAGCAACAAACAAATTATTTTTTAAAATAAAAGCAAGAAAAAACAACCAAAACAACAGCAAGCTTCTTTCTTAGGATGATGAAGATAGTCATGAAAAACTAGGAGCCCGACTTCATGTATTTGTATTGATACAAAAGGCAGCTTGCCTCTTCTGCCTTTGTTCAGAACTGCAAATTCATTTTTAAACTTAGCAGTATTACAACATGCAACACTCCAAGCAACGATGATGTGCAAGAGCTTACAAAATTTTAGAAAAAAAAATATCATGAACACAGTATATCTCACTTAGCAAAAACTGTAGCTTAGTTAAAAAAACAAGTCATGTTCATAACAGGTGCATAATTGCGCATGGGCAGAAAACCCCTAAATGCTGATCCAGCACTGTCCAAGATTAAGTTTAAAATAGCACAATAAGTTCATGTTGCCATGCACTTCGTCATTTGGCCTACCTGAGATGGTTGAGAGCTCTGAAAATGGGAATCAAAACTCTTTAATTCCCTAATCCTAGTGCCTGCAACAGTGTAAGGACAATAAATATCATATAGGCCTAGAATAATGATTTATAAATATAGATTTGAGACAAATGACCAACGTTTTTTTTTTTTTGCACAACATAGCCAAACTTTAAAAAAATGGTAAAACTGATAAAAACAGCCTTTACAAATATTTATTTTTTAAATCAAACAAAATGTTTACTTCAATTCAAAAGCACTCCACTGCTTAATATCAAAGTCACATGGATTGGCTTACGCAGTAGTGACTGTCAAATTGAATTTTTGTTTCTATTAGCTTACCATAACATATTGAATGAAAGTGTGAGGTATTTTTTTAAATATCTGTTTACACTAACAACATATCTTTATGTTGGATGAAATGGATAAAAATAGTTTGAATTTGAATTTACACTTTTCAAGCCTGTGTCTAGTAGTAAGTTTTATTAATCTCATCCTATCTTAATGTTAGTCCATATGAGGACAACAAAACATTTAATGATACCAAACTGGTTAATTTGCATTTATAGCAATATTGAATACCCCAAAAATTATCAATAAACCTAAAAATGCATTGAGTATTTCTATAACCGGTGGATACATTAGTCTCAATTCTCTAACCTTTTTTTTTAAAATGAGTATCTTGTTCTTTTTCGTTCATCTTCCATACTTCAAAGTTCACTTGCTAAAATATTGCACAATTTAAACAGAAAATAATTCTTTCCTGTGTGAAATTATTTCCATACATTTACATCAAGAAAAAACTTAGTAATTGTATGAACAGGGCCATAATTTCAGAATCATAGATTGTTGGCATACATATCATTCACAAAAAAAAAAGCAAATCTTTTCTATCCATCATAAAGAATGATGTGAAAGGTGTCATGTCTAGGCAAGTCTGTCTTTCAACTTAATAAAAAAAAGTGATCATAGAAAAAGGACAAGAGCAAAAAAACATTGTGGAAAAAAAATTACTTGAGTCTACGTAATCAAGGAATGCATAAATTCATTGCTAAGTGAAGCAGAAGTTAAAAGAAAAATAGATGGTTCTATATGGGAACCTTATATAAAGTAACATATATAGGCGCACAAAGATGGACTATTAGGAGCTTAAAGCAATCAACTCTGACCCGTCTAAATTTGAAGCAAATCTGCTGACAAAACAGCATGTATAAAAAAGGACTATTTAGGCTAAAGACACATTTTTCCCTGACTTCTCCTCTTGCCTTTTGGAACGGTCATTCAAAATCCCGAGTTTAAAATTTTATCTGGATTTTTCAATGACAAGTCAAATAATTGAGGTTCAGACTTAAAAACCGCGGTTTGATCATGTATTAATATCAAAATTGCAACACTTTACACCACGGACCGTCATGTATTAACAATTTAAAATAGACTAGAGTTCAACCTCATACTTGCAAAGACTATATGACTGTTATTTCTTCTAAACACAGAAAACTTTAAAATCAAACGAGACCTGAGCAATCTGTCAAGGTATTTTTGTTCTTTAACAACTGAAGAATCCAGAACAAGGTTGAATGTAACAGAAAAAATACACCTACACAACTCTGAAATCAGATGGTGGAATGAAATCTGTGGAAAAATCAAAATGCCTTAGCATGAAAAATTCGCTTCTTGGCTTTTCTCTGCGACTAAAATAATTTTAACAGTAAACTGCCAATGCAGTGCACAATACTAATGCATCAAAACAAACAGCCCTTATGTAGGTATTATCAAAAAGTTAAAACTAAAGACAAAACCATCACAGGAGGAAATGAAAGAAGGAAGTTTTTTTTTTATCATGAGACATCAACTCAAAAACAGAAAACCTTGTCATACTAACAGAAACACCATGTCTCAGTAATACCAACAAAAGGAACATTAAAGTGACAGCAATACCAGATAGACATGCTTCATTTGGTACTGTCCATAAGAAAATCAACCATGTCCACTACACTAATGGTGAAAGTCCTGAGTTCAACAACCCCATCATAGCACGGAGGTCAATAATGAGCCGAAGCTTTGACAGATATTGTTTGGAAACCAGCCTATACTACTGCTGTCCCAAGGCAGACCCATGCATCTGCAAAAAAACCATATTTTTTTTGCATCTTCATTTAAATGGCATCCATACCCATTCTGCATCTTCTGTCAATAGCAGGAAGACATATGGGCACCATAAATAGGATTTTTCCCTATAATTAAAGCGCCTTAGCGTTAGCCTTTAAGTTTTTTGTAGTCTACTAAAAAGTACAGATAACACCTTCTGCCTTGGCAAAGCAGAATATGGCATTATTATTGTTTGTTACAAGTACCAGTTTTTTTTAAAAATGGAACGTTTTCCCCGCGCCAAAATCCCTTGATATGAAATTATGATATAGGTTTATAAATATTAACAATTTTTTTATATTATCAGCAGAAATTATGCACATTAGTTAATATACATTTATCTCTGAAAATGTTATAAAGAATGCTTATAAAGTATTTGAGAACCACATTAAGGAAATGTATTTCCATGAGTCTGAAATAAATTAAAACAAGAATAACTTTTACGAAATAAAGCAATGAGACCACCCAAAACTGGTAGGCCTAAGTCAAATGCAACCCCTCTCCCTCCCCCTTTCCGAAAATAAAATAAGGCACCAAATTAAATTTGGAACCATTTCATCGCTATTACACTAATACTTACTTTACTGACTGCAATGTGCAATTCCAAAACAAGTGAATTGAAGTAAAGGGCGTTTTTATTAAGTGTCTAATCCACTTATATGCTTTAAGCACTTTATATGGTGAAAAAACAATCACTTAAAGCAGACCCAATTAAATCTTGCAAATCTGCTGCAAGCTAGTCTGCTAAACTTAAGTATGGTCTTTAACACCAAAGTTTGAATCAATATATCTCATTTACTGCTACAGCTCTAGAACCAATCCATAGATGCAAATTGCGTTTTGATGAAAAAAGAAACCAACAAGAAAAAGAACTTAACAAAAAACCAACAATTTAAAAAGCAGGAAATCGCTGACAAAAAAAATTTTTTTCAAATAAACCTGTCGGTTCAAAACAGGGACACCATAGGCATAAAAAGGCCCTAATTTAAAACACTTTCCACAGACAGGTTTTCGATTCTCAGATTCTGATAGAACAAACTTTGAGGTTTGAGAGTTTCTAGTGACAATTATTTAAAAAGCAATGGTAAAGATAGTTTGAAAAAAAAACTCTGTATCCCAAACTTCAGAGCATACATGTATGTACACAAGTTAATTTCACCCATCATCAGGTAGAACAGAGGAATGTATGTTTGTATTTATTGTGACCCAAGGAGGAATATGATGAAGACTAACAGAAGGCCTAAATTCATAACCATGTCTATGATATTGCTGCATAACTCTTATCTCATCAACAATAACAAAACAAAAAAATCAATAAAGTCTCTTGTACAAAAACAAACAATTCACAAAATAAAAAAAATCAACTAATAATAAAAGTGAAGGAAAAAAAGAGAAAAATTAAACAAATACTGGCTTTACAATCATATCAAAAGCAAAAAGTTGTTACCTGTCTTTAAGTTGTAAGCCCTGATCTTCGAAAGTTTGAAATATTAAAATAAAACTAAATTCTTATGTGCTATAAATTTATATAAGCACAATAGAAAACAGCTCATATCTATAGATCTTCTACTTAAGCAAAGCAAAAAAAGAGAACAGTGGCGAAATCGGTAGGGAGGTTGACCCTTATCCGCTAGGTCCCAGGTTTGACATCTAGTCTGGGTATAACTTTTGTTTGCTCCCCTGTGGCCGATCAGAACTTGATGGGTAGCTAGGTCTCTTAAGACTTGACAAAATTAAATGCAGCAAAGAAAGCATAACTACCTCACTATGCTGTGTGACTGGAAAATGAGGACCCTACTCCTGTTCTCTGACGCTCGGTATTGAGTATAGGAAATATTACTTTATTTTAACAAACAATGTTGGTTTCTTAAGTGTATTCAAAACAAAATTTTATTCTTCTGGAAACATTTTGTTTGAATTAAGAACAAAGATTGAAAAATATTCCTATTTTGATACCTCCCTCAACTTTATGAAATAATAATTTAATACAGAAATTAATACATTATTTTCAAATGAAATCATTTTGCGGGTGATTTCTTTAATTTTTTTTCCAGAAGAGAGACTGAAGCTATTAGAACAATTGCTAGAAGACTCTTGACCAAAAAACGCCACATTGCGACTGAAACAATGTAAACCATTTCTCAGTCTTTTTATTCTTTTTTACTATGCTACTGTGAAGGACAGAATAGAACAAAACTTTCACCATATTAGACACAATGCTTTCTAGATCACTTTCAAAAAATAACATTTTGCTTTACTCCTTTAGACAAAACATATGAATTGAAAGAATTTTTTTCCGAATGACGAAGATTTTCTGGAGAAAAAGAGAAAAAAAATAATTACATCTGTGTCACACATGTTTATCCTACTTCCCTCCATAAGACAAGCTTAACAATCAGATATCAACATCAATTTCTGCGTATGAAGACAAAGTAACCTATTGCTTCAAGAACCATGGCACAACATTAAAAATTTGTGATCGAAGAAGGAAAAAATGCATAATATGTATTTCATAAACACAAAGAAGAAAATTGTGAAAATAAGACCAGTTTTTCTCTAAACCACCACTTCAACTTGACAAAACAACACTTTTAACAAATTTATGTGCAGACCCTTTTTTTTTCAAGATAGTACAAAGGGTGTTACAAACAGGAAAATAACCATTAATGTTGATATTTCAGAAGAAAAAAAATGGCTTTTATGAACCAGAGGGTTTACAATAATTCACATCTAATGCAGGTAATGGAAGGATAAAAAAGGTGAGTCTAGGAGGCTACCTTCAGGAAAAGAGAAGTATAAAAATAAATAAAAAAGCCATGACTGTAATACATACAGTTGGTTTCGCACAAGAACATGATCACACAAATGTCATTATATTTGTAGTAATCCACTATTATAAATAAATGGAATAAATGCATGGCAAATTTTATACCTGATATTTTCATCATACTCCACCCATTTATCCTAGATCCTGACAAAAGCTACTTGAAAAAGGAAAAAAAAATTTTAAAAGTCCAACACCAGTTAAGAATTAGAGACACACATACACAAGAGTCCATATAAAATATTCAGAACGCTGCACATGATCTTCGATTTAGCCATGGCACTTACAATATTAGCACAATATCTTTTTACCTGTAGGTGCATATATAATGTAACAGTCTCATACTTAATTAACGATATACTGGACTGAATACTCTCCAGTAAATAAAAATAAAACAATTTTGGCAAAGGAAACCCAGATTTCAGATTTATAAAACTTCAAGTTTCATTTAGGCAAGGGAACAAGATCAATTAGACCAAAACCTAATAAGCTGCAATTACACCATCAGTACATTTGAGCAAGAGAAGTCGGCCCAAAATCTATCTCTCTGAAAATTAGTAAAGTAGCGACATGCATAGCTGTACCACAAAATGAAGTTCACTGCATTGACAGTTAAAACAACTAAAGGGTGGTGTTCCAAATTTAGGTGTTTGCACGTCCATTGAAATCAGTTATTCCTCTTACAAGATTCTTCATAAAGTGATAAACATGGATAGACTGCATTTTTAACCAAAAGACGACAATAGGCCTCTATATATCATGACATTAACAGGCCGTTTCCCAAATTAAAATTTCTTACTGCAAGACATAAATGTATGGGTTTTAAAATAAGTTTTTCAAGTAACTAGAAGAGTAGAGTCCAATGTTTTCAACAAACTGAAGTTATGCATTTGAAACTTATGAAGTAAACACCTTAATACTTCACATTGAAGGAAAAGAATTTCTTTTACCATGAACTCAAAATAAATATGGCCAACTGAAGTCTAAATAAATATATTAATATCTGCCAATTTGTCACACCAATTCCAAACACTCTCACATCTCACATATACACACTCACAAGCTAAAGTCAGGAATCCGGCACCAAAGGTCAAATATTTGTTCATAAAATAATGATATAGGAAGAAAAACAGTCACACATGAAATAGCTCATCACCAGAAGTAATGAACAAGATAAAAAAGACATCTTCTTAGGGGGGAAAATTGCTTGCTTCTGTAATGGAAACTCTTTAAACTTTCAGAAAACAATTATTTTAGTAGGATCTTTATTTGCCCTCACATCTTTACTTTCCCCACAGAATATAAATTCTAAAAAAAACCCACAAACATAATACCGTATGTACTTTCTAACATGGAGGTCATATCAAATGGTCTCAAAAGTTTTTAAAAAAAAAAAAAGCACAAAAATTACAAAATCAAAACACGAGGTGGGAAGAATGAGCACAAGGGAAGAGGTTTTTTAACTAGATGATGCTCCGTTGTTGGAGCTGTCCTTGGAAAGAGGAGGGCGCGACGTTATCACAAAGCAGTAGATGCGAAGATGCTCACAAATCTCCTGACACACCACGGTGCTGTAACGAAGTAGGTCAAACAGGACCCATATCTGCCACAAGGACGGGGTGAGAAAACAAGAAGAGATTGTAGACTAAAGTATTTTTTAAAAAAACTGCATTCGAGTCAATATAATTTTAACCTGCATACTTCAAATATTTTCCAAATCTGAATTATATTCAAATTGCTAATATAATGATACTTAGGTTTTTGTGTAATGCAAATTTAAATTTTGTTCCCATTGGGTTTGAAATATTCAAACTGGACTGTGCAACAGAGATAGAGAATCATCCTGTTAAATACTGTCAGCTGATGCAAGTACCAGTAGCTAAGACGTTTTAGTTTTATGACTAATATCTATCTATGTACATTTTTATAAGGAAGGTGGAGTTTTTATATCTTTTTGTTTTGTATTATTTATGAGTATTAAAAATAGAAGAATGATGTATATTTCATAAGTGTCCACATACAGTTACTTTGAAAGTAAAAAGAAACAAGTGTTAACACAGAGAAAAATAATCATTTTTACGATGATCGGCAAGAAGTGCCTTGCTTACGACTAAGGGTATGGCAGTGATAAAATTTCGCCCAGAAACCCTCCATTAATTATTTTGATTTCTTTTTTTTTTTATTTGTTTATTAAATGACTGCCCTCCCTCTTTTCCCTCTTTTTTTGGCTGTAACCTCCTCTTCTCAATCTAACTTTGAAATTTTTGGGTATTGTATGTATGTACTTATGATGTGAATGTAAAGCGCATACAGTAACCCAATAATGTGGTGTTTGTGGCCTATACAAATATTCACTAGTCTTACTATTACATTATTATCAATGAGTCTGAGACTGAAAGGTTTTTGGCTTACCAAACAGAACCACAAGACAAGGTGCTCGTCCAACCAGCAGTTAAAGTACTGGTTTAAAAATAGCGCCCCAGGGCCTATCAGGCCAGTGTCCCAAAAGTCCATTTCACTTTTTGTCATATGCGCCACCTGGAAAGAGAAAAAAAAGTAGTGAGTGACCAGACTGAATTAAGTGTCTCTCATTTATAAACATGGATGTCACTTAAATTTATTTTTCATAACTGAAATACATCCCTGCTTTACGTTCTTACCTGCATAAACATATGTGTAGGGTCCATCAAAATGGGTCTATATATGCAGAATTCTGTGGTACTAAGTTGTATACATCATTGGAAAGGCCTTTTAAAGCCCTCTAAGATGGTGAAAAATTGTTTTGATATATTTAATTAGGTCCTAAATAATTTCACTTGAAAGACAAGGAATCCAAGTGGCCTAATCTATCTTCAAAAAATGGAGAAAATTCGACTTAAAAGTTTTCATGTTGTAAAAGCCAAAAAGGCATTTCAATGCTCTAAGAACCTACCTTTAAAACACATTTTTTAGGATTTTTTTATGGTTCCAACAGTGAATATGATGACGAAGAAAACACCATAACTTTCAAATTATGCAAAAGAAAATTTTGAGTAAAAATTTGACCAACTACTCAAAATTGCTGTTTTCTTGAATCGGCCATCATCACATGTAGACTCATTTTGAGGGACCTATATACATACAAAAAGCAACAGAATCAAATGAATCAACACAAACTAAAGAAGCTAATCCTGACCAAATGGTATATAGTGGAAACATGACATCCATCTACCAATGACCGAAATCAACGAGAGAGAGAAAGCTAGACAGGCATATCAAAGAATGACGAATTGACTAAACAGTATAGGGAAGGAGAGAAAGCTCTCAAAACATAGAAGGCCGAGGCAACAGTTCCAGGTCTAAGGATTAACACAGGACACACAAAACAGTGTTTAATACACAGTAAAACCCCTGCATTAGGAGGAGTCAGCAGCAGGAGCAGGTACAACTACGACCTGAAAGAGTTAGACAAAACCATTACATTGTTTTCAACAACTGAGCCTCCAAGTAAAATGTTTATATGTTTGAATATTTTGTGCACAGATATCAATACTGAATATGGTTTAAAATATAATGAAAAAGAAAACAAACATAGATCTCTCAAATTAGCATTTTCGACATCAGACTTAGCTGCACTGGTGAAAAGACATTTGTGACTTGATGCGGTGAAATCAGGCTTATGTCAAATTGGGTCACACCCAGGAAATGGCTGCTAAAAATAATAAATTACTATTAGATAACTCTACCTCGCAGGCTCATAAATCAAATATCTCAGGTTCTAGTAAAGTTAGAGTAATGATTTTTTTTTCTAATTTAAGTACATATATGAAGCTTTCTCATAATACTATTGACTCCAAATGTCCAAATTTTGACATAAAGCCTGATTTCATCACAATGGATCACATTTCTTCTTTTTTTTTTATCCCGTATGGTTCCTTTATGGTTGTTATTTTATCACTCTGGTGAAGCTTAGTTTTATTATACTGTAGGTGATCTGATTAGTTCTTTATATTTACAGTAAATCAGGTTGGCATATGTAGGTTTCTTTATACTGCAAGTGCTCCCATTGATCTTTTTGTGCTTAATCATGGCCGGTCAACCAGGCATCATCCTTTATGAGAATATTTTAAGAAAAAACCTACATATGCCAACCTGATTTACTGCAAATATGAAGAAATAATCCTGTCACCTACAGCACAATAAAACTACGGTTCACTAGAATGATGAATAAACAACCTTAAGGGAACAATACTGGATGGAAAAAAATGTCTTTCCACCAGTGCAAATGAGTCTGATGTCAAAAATACTAATTTGAGAAATGTAGGTTTGTCTTCTTTTTCACTACCCAAGGTATATTTTAAACGAACTAAGGTATTGATATCTGTGCACAAAATATTCAAAGTTTTATTAACATTTTTACTTGGGGGGCTCAGAGAAATGTATTGTTAAAATAGTGACGCTTTGATATGTGTATTCATTCAGACTGGTTGCAAAACAAAATTAATAGCCATGACAATACAAGAAAAAAATGAAAAGTTTACTCACCACAAGCCTGTTTGTGATTTTTGCGGAGAGAAGACCAAAAGCTAATAAATACACACAAGGATGGTTCTCAAACACCATGGACGGCGATTTTTGTTGAATGATCACAGCCAGAACCACCACAGACATGATGGGGAACACAGGAAAAATCGTGCTTGTACCCTGCTCGTCATGCCAGGAAGGAAAGAGCGAAAGGGGATAGGGACCAAGGGAGAGAAAAAATAAAGTAAAATTAGTTGGCCCATCAAGCAAACAGAACTTGTTTTAATGGACTAAATTTTTTAAGAGATAGGCAGGAAACCCCAATTGTATTGCACTGGGTTGCAATATTTAATTTCTTCATGAAAAGGTGGCCAATGCTTTTATACGAATTAACAAATATAGTAGTTAACTGGATCGATAAAAAGCCTGAAAAGAAGGACAATTTAATCTACTGATGAGCAGGAGATGACAAGAAAACAAAAGAGAAGACGAAG
>BMAT01000923.1:110299-126544 GCA_019649035.1 Elysia marginata | reverse complement strand
TTTGACAGATAGAAAGCAAACAAATATAGACCGATTCATTAACCTCGAAAGGGTAATGTGAAACTAAAAGCCTAGAACAAAGAGATTAGATAGCGCTTAAGAGGATAAACAGAAATAGGACCAAAACCAAGGACAAAATTGTGACAATAAAAGGTAACCTCATTTTTATCCATCGCAACGGAAAAGTTACTTCTGAGGTCCATTTATATTAAGACAACAACAACAAAAATAGCAACAACCTAAAAACCTTTATGTTTAGTAATATGCACGATGTTACCATTTTGTTCAACCTTAGTCTTTACCTTTAAGACTAAAAAAAAAAACCAACTGAATAGTTTGTTTCTAAAACGCATCCGTAACATGAGAAGTTAATACAGAGACTTAATTACGAATTACATAGAAACACCTACGTTTAATTCATTATTCATTTAATGTTTTATGTCTCAGGGCAAAATACATTTTAAATGTTTTTTTTTTGGTTTTATTCCCGTGTATATAGCACGAGTTGCATTGTAGGTGTTCATTTCATGCTATTCTTTTATTGTATTAAGAGCGTTAGCTTTAACAAGAGACTTCACCACGTGAATATTATGGATTTGAAGCGTGTAGATATGTTGAGTCCTCTTCTTGGATTTTGTAGCCTTGTATTAAATAGCTTCTTAAAAAATACAACAAAAAAATTTAATCTGCTTATGTAAACAAGCCAGCCCACTGAGTCTGGTTAAAAAATAACAGGTGCTGTTTCACACAGACGTGAAACCTCGATAGATAGAAAGATACAACGCAGTTAGAAAAAAAGAATGAAAGACCTAGGTCTTGGAAACACATGAAGCACTACAAAGAAAGATATAAAAGGAAGAAGAACCCCAGAAAACAGAAGCCGATTCTGTTATTAAAAGCAAACAACTGTAATCAACACAGCCTTTAATTTCCCCAACCTCAGCCCACATCCCCCTGCCCGTTTTTCTTTATTTTCATCTGACTGAGCCTTCCCTCCCTTCCTTTTTTCCTTTTACGGTTTCCCCATGATTTGAATATGCATTTGACATAGTTTCAGTTCATGCTTTTAAAATCTCTCTGTCTCTCTGTTCTGTCTTTTCTTTTGGTCTATCGTCCTTTTAGACGAATTCAATACAAAACCTCTTCACTCTTCTGCTTTAAAATGAAAGATCACTGAGTTTGCAACTCACCTTTTGTGAAGCTGAACATGAAATTAATTATTTTATGAAAAAAAAAAAAAAACAAACCCACGCAAACCCAGCCCATCTCAAACGCGAGGGCTAATTACAATGTTTTTTTGTGTTCGTTTCCAAGCCTTGCATTTCCTCCGTCTCTCTTCTAACACGTAGATCTGCATGTTCAGGTCCTTACCCATCTCCTTGACACCCTGATTAGAGAGCATGTGCAGTAGGCGGGAGGTGGGGGGGGGCGTGGAGATGTAATTGTTGGTTTTCCTCCAGAATTCAGGACAATGCCAAGCTGAGGTGCAGCTCTGTTGTCATGAAATCCTTGCTGTCATTGAGACTTTTTCGAGCATCGCAAAGGCGCGCGCGATGATGGCCAATACAACAGAGAAACCTCCAAAATATTGTTTCCGATGTCTGGAAATAACAAAATAAAAACATTCAAGCTTAAAGGATGGATAGATAAATAGATTGAAGAGTAGATAGCTAGCTAGCTAGATAGATAGATGAAGAGATATATCGACAGATGCGTTGATTAATATATACACGCAATATTATTGTTACACACAAAAAATTGATACGTTATTAGGATAACAGGTAGGTAGAAGTTTGAAATGTAGGTCGATAAACAGGTGGATAGGTCAACCAAGTAAAGATAAAGAAATCTCTTCAAATCCTTTATACTTGAATAGGAAAATTAAGAGCGAGGGAGGAGGAAGCAGAGAGAGAGAGAGAGAGAGAGAGAGAGAGAGAGAGAGAGAGAGGGGAGAGAGAGGGAGAGAGAGAGTTACGGTAAATAGGCTTATATTTTTCATCACCTTGATATAGTTCGATGTAAAGAAAGCTTGGGAGACAAAATCTCCTTGTGATTATTATCGATTTTTAAGCCATTTGATTTAGATAATCCAATTTGAGGCTACTGATCTTAGATCTGCGTCATGTGGATCTTTATGACACATTGGTATTCTTTTTGATTGTTACTCAGGAAAGCCGATTAAACAATTATGCAACTCGAGACGCTATGCAGAGCACAAAGTTTGTTTATGGAATCCTGCAAGTTAACTTCGAAAAAAAAATTCCCACGTATTAACTTTGTAAGCGCCGATTAAAACACTGGAGATCGAACTATACACAAAACTGCACTCTTAACAAAACGTAGATGACTACATAACGAAGTACGTTTTACAAACTATAAATACTTTCGTTTAACAAACAAGATTAACTTATAATCCAGTGCAGTTTATTGAACAAAAAGCGTGAAAAAAATGCTTTGAAGTCAATCTATTATGAATCTCTCTACTCACACTAGAAGCGTATAGATTTTTTTCAGATATAAAGACAGCTCATTAAGAACACCTGAACACTTCAAGTTAGAACCCCACCGTGGAAAAACTAATTGATAGAATAAACCAACAAGTTCTTACCAAAATAGAAACCCGACTTTTCTTAATTCAAATGTGAAATTGCTTGCACACCAAGTGTAGTAAAGTAAAGTAAAATTTGCCGTACGTGAGATGAGCATGGTCCTCATTTTTCAGGCACACGGGATTGTGAGCTAGTTTGCCATTGCTTTCCTCGCCGCATTTAGTTTCGGCGGGTCTTACGAGACCTAGATCTAGCTACCAAGCCTGATAGCGAAAGTTAAGGAATGAAATTAGCAGTTGATTGAAATAAGGCTTTAGGTGAAAAAGCAGAAAAATGCTCACCAATACTTAAAAAGCAGGCCAATTGATGGCTATCGATAGTAGTTTCATACAAAATTTTTGTAAACATGTTGTTTTTTTCTTACCTACACTGTAACGATTTTTAGCGTATCTCTTGAAATCTCATCGCAAGCACTGATCTTGTTCGGTTATCAATTCTTTACCTAACACAGCAGAAGAAAAGACAATTTCGTTTTCAAATTGTTTGCCTACATTTTGATCAAGGCAGAGCAGCACTTATCGAAGCTGAAAATTTGAAAACCAGTTTATAGGGAGACCATTGAGAATGGCGATATACATGAAAGGAAAGAAAGAACTAGAGTGGATAAGAGATAGAAAGATCGATTGATGATAGATAGAAAGAAAGAAAGATAGATGAAGAAAAAATGTATAGATAGGAAAAATAGAAAGAGGGAGGGAGGGAGAAAGAGAGATGGATAGATAGATAGATAAAAGAGAGATAGATAGATAGAGAAAGAGAGATAGATATAGAAAGAGAGAGAGAGGCAGAGAGAGAGAGAGAGAAAGAGAGAGAGAGAGAGAGAGAGAGAGAGAGAAACTGAAGAAAAAGAAGAATATGAGTCCTTCTCTTGTAAATGTAGGGCAATTGATTGAGCCAAAGATTAAATTCCGAAGCTTTAACCCAATAAGTTTTTAAAATCAAGTTGCAGTTTTGAAACTTTTCTTAAAATAAACATCTCCCATCCCTTTCCGCAGGAACAAAATAATTAAAATAAAGGCTGAACAGTTTTGTTCTGAGAACACTAATTATGTGAAGCTATTAAAAGTTGAACATGAGATGTAATCTCTTCACTACTCTGTCACCATACTGAATACGTATTGAATTATAGTCTATATTTTCACATTGTAAGACACTCACGTTAACACAGTAATAAGGACTACGATAGTAGTTCGAGCAATCAAAATGAACAACAATAGCAAAAACAACAACAATCGCAATAGCAATAAAAAAACCCAACAATAATAGTTGTAATAGTTATTCAAACAATAATGGTAATGGTAATAATAATAGATATAATAGCAATAATGATAACAATAATAATAATATAATAGTAAGGTAAATAATAAAAATAAAAAGAATCATAATAACAATAATAATAAAAAGAATCATAATAACAATAATAATAACAATAACAATAGTAATAGTAATAATACAGTAATAATGATAGTATCAATTATGATATTTTTTTTAGAAACATGATGGTTTCATTTTCTGGGACTAGCACAAACATCTTCTTAAATGAAATGCTACTAATACGGAACACAGCATTTAATTTAGATTGCATTGCTACGCATGGCAAAATGAAAACTGAAATACTCATAATTGTTTATACTTGACTCTTTTTTTATCTTTAAAAACTCCGGAAATACACGCATCTTTCTTTGTAACACAATCTTCTTAAATTGTTCATTGGAAATAATTTCTGTATTTTTTTACAAAACTTCTAATGCACCGAGGCTTAAATAGATAACGTATTAAGACCAGCTTTATTAACCCATGAGAGAATTTTGTTTTGGATATATATATATATATATACTAGAATAAGGATCATAAAACGTGATAAAATGGGTTACACAGAGGAAAAAAACACCCACGCACACCCCCAATAAAGAAGACGGAAAAATGTTTCGTGATCTTACATTCTTTGTGTCCATCTTTTCCAATCTCCCTTACAGATCCCTCTCTTCCCCAACTCTTCTCTCTTTATCTCTATCTCTCTACCTACCTATCTTTAGATCTCAAAATAATCCACTTGCAGCTAAGTAATAAAAATACACTTTTAGTGCTAGTTGCTTAAATCTAACATTATTATAACAAAAGCTAATTAAAACCAACGCGGTTGTTTCTGAAACTAAACAAAAATATCTGCAGTGATTATGAACAACAATTTAATTCATTCTAAATATAGATCTATATTTATCTCAAAAACATTGAAGAGAGTCACACGTTGCAATTTATACATTATGAGGCGCTAGTATTTGCAAAAATGCATTTATATGAGCATTTAAAAGGTAAACAAAGGAGCACGAACCTACTATATATACTTCTTTTAGTTTACAAGTATAAGAAAGGAGGTTAAAATCGTCTTTTTAAAGACGTTTTTTCTCAACTGAAGTTTCTAATATCTGGATGGTTTAGACTGACCCGATGCAAGTTGGTTCAAGCTGCAAGGTACATTTAACTTTCATCAAGATCCGTTGTAAAATGTTATGTAAATAAGCAAGATCGTCTCAGGGAAAATTACGATCAGGTTAGAAAACAATTTCTTCTTCTTCTTCTTCTTCTTCTTCTTCTTCTTCTCCTTTTCCTTTCGTCCCTTCTTCTCTCTTCTTCTTCTTGTTCTTCTTCTTGTTCTTCTTCTTTTCCTTCGTCCCTTCTTCTTCTACTTAGTCTTTATCATCATTTTTTTCTACCTTTGTCAGCTGATCTCTCTTGGAGACGTTGCTACTGAGATCTAACTCCAACACAACATCCTTTCTTCTGCTAACCGCCCTACATGTGTTGCTATAATTCCAAGCAAGTCTTCTAGGTCTTACTGCCATCTTAATGTTGGCTTTTCTCTTTTTCTTGCACCCTTATTCTCGCTGCAGGATTGATAATGCATCTTCAGCTTTTTATGACACCCTCTAAATTATGTCCGAAGCTCGAAACGACAACCAAAGCATCACCAACAACAATCCAGGTTACTAAGATGACATTGAGAACAGCTGATAAAACAACGCAAAAAAAAAAACCGATTTAAAAAACCGCACACAAACAAGGGGATGCAGTCAACGATAGATTAAAACTTAACAAATAGCTGCTACTGTTTTTAAGGGATTGCACCTACTCGACAACAAAATTAAGAAATCACTCTCGCGGTACACACTTAAGGTTTCGTTTTATCAAATTTTTTAAAGAGTATTCTTTGTCTACTTCCTAAAAGAGGAAAGGCTTCTAGTTATATCCGCAGATGTTTCTAGAGATCTGGAGATGGTCCTTACTTGTTTGTACCAGTGAAAGAAGAACAGGCCGGAGAACCGATCTGTAGATTTATTTTTGCAGACTGTAGAAATAGTGACAGTAGACAGACGTATGATTTTCATGTGAGATGCTTCATACAAAAGATATTTGAACAAACAGTGTTTGTGGTTTGGGTAACATTATTTGATGTTGAGGGGCAGGCAAACTGCGGCTAAGTAGGTACGCCCTCCTTCTCAGCCGTTTTGTACCGTGTGAATATCAGAATATTTATCATACCGGAAGCCGTAACGGTCAGATTGATGACGACACGTTCAGTACCACATAGTCGTTCTAGTTTGGGCGGCCAAAGAGTCAATATAAGGACAAAGATAGGAGGGCTCTTAAGATAGACACACGGAAAGAAAGAAGCGCATCCTCTGTTCTGCTCAAATTGCTCAACACGTAGGCCAAAGTATGTACAACTTGCAGACACCCTTAGTCTAGATTTTAAAACTACATCTATCCAGATTCTACATAAACCTGCAGAACTAAACAAACGGGGTTGAGAAGGGGGCGAAACCATAATTTATCTATGAGTCTTCCTGCGCCCCCCAATTTTTTTCAAAGTGGTATAAAACACGTCCCAAAAAATTAGGTCCATTGCCTTAATTAGCCTCTACAGTGACAGTACTTATACTTAAGAAAATCTCCTTTTTAGTTCAGTTTTTGCGCGCAAAGGGTTACAATATAACACAAGCTAAAATCAATAGGAGACTCCTTTGGGAAATCTTGTATAGCATATTTCAACTTCTAGTAAGTTATTTTTTTAACTTCATATTTAATGATCGCTGACATCCAATATAGAAACACTTGGATACTTAAATGAGAAAAAAAGGAAATTATGAAGCTATTTATGTCAAAAGAAATCTGTAAGTTTTGAAGAATTGACAAGAAAATTTGTTATGTTACAACATTCTATAGGTCATTTTTAAGTAGTACATTTTAGTATTACAAAAAAAGGGAAAAATACAAAAATAGTGAAATTGATCATCTTAAAATTTATGTGACCTATCTGCTTTTAAAAATAACTTTTTAGTAGAAAACGAACCATAATGAACACAAACTATTGCGAAATGGAAAATACACCCAGTATCACGAAAGCCATGAAACAGCTGATATGGTTGACGGCATATAAGTTGTGAGGAAAAGTACGCTGATTTCATCTTTTTAATGGTTCCGACCTAATTCTTCGTCACAGCATGGGAAACATAATCTCTTTTCATACCTTTTTGGATATTGCGCATTTCTTTGTGAGGCACGATAGGGACAAAATATTACGCAAGTTAAATAAAACGCTATTAAAACCAGTTTTGATTATACAATTCAGCACCAATAGTAAGATTTAGGTCACAACCATTCTTAAGACTATTTATCTGAAAATGCAATGTTTCTATTAAATATTCTCAGACATTTTTTAAAATGTGAATCGAAAGAAAAAGGCACACGTATAGGACAGTCTTCTAAACTAACTATAGAGCAGGGGTATAAGATAGAAACCAGAAATTGACGGCAAGAGAGAAGAAGAGAAAGTAAAACTAGGCAGATGGAAAGATAGATAAAATAGGAAAAAAAGATAAAAATATAGAGAGAGATGAAGAGCATGAGAAAAACTGAGAAGAGGGAAAGAAAGAGACAGAGGCAATGTGATAGAATTTAGACTTGCATTTTATCACTCTGTTAAACAGAAGGACCCCCCCCCCCCCTCGAATCTAGATAACATTAAGTAAGAAGTTTCGGCTTTGTTATGCATAAATTAGTTATAACATATGTTACACAATTTACATATTAACAATTAGGGTAGCAGAATATCTCTGAATTCAAGGCAGGACCGGAAAGTAAAATGAGGTCACACGTTGTCTTTTCAACTACTATTCTTAACTTATTATTACGTGTTAGTTATACTCAAGCTTAGTACCGCATTTAGAACTACATAGCCATTTATATTACTCTATGACATTTATTGATTTTTTAAAAAATTTTAAGAGAGATAGACAGACATAAACCAGGTAAAAGCGCGACTTTGGGGGAGACAGGGGAAACTTCAGTCTGAAAGGATGGTGAGCGAGAGAGAGAGCGAGAGAGAAAGAGAGCGAGAGAGAGAGAGAGAGAGAGAGAGAGAGAGAGAGAGAGAGAAACAGACAGAAATAATGCTTAACATAGAAACGACAAATCGAAGGTATTACTACAGTATAAGGTCAACAAAAAAAATAGAGAACAAACACAACATAATAAGTTAATTATAAGTGGTAACCAGCCATTGTAAGTTGATATTTGTTTAGAACCCAGTACAACCTAATGAGTCGGATGTCGCATTTATTATATCACACAACGCGTTGGTATTTCGAACACTGTATCTTTTTTCAGCTTTCCAAACGTTAAAAATTACTCGAAATTATTATTAACAGTTTGTGGAAAGGTAAAAACTTCGTTTGATTTCCAATATCGAGAAATATAGGAGTTCATAGACATTGAAAATGCCATTTTCAACATCCAACGTATTACGAAGGTAAAGGAATATCATTGCGTTCTAAAAATCTGCAAAAACCTTTTTTATTCCTAAATCTAGTTCTGTAGAGTTGGGACATTATGCAGTATCGGAGAAATCCAGGAAGAGCGAAATGTTGTATTGTGGCCATCGCATTACGAAATGGAAGAAAACATGACACGCAGAGTTTAAAACGGAAGAACACATGAAATGCAAAACCTAGACTAGATTTAGACCTAATCTAGACACTAGGTCAATATGCCTTATAGACTTAGATTTAAAGATTATCTTTATAATTTCTACATCTAAGTTATATATTATTTTCATAATTAATCTACATGCTAACAACTTTTACTTCATGCAAAATTTAACAGGGGAAGTTGGAAAGCCAACGAAACTACAATTGAACTATGTAAGTTTTTTGTTTCCCGAAATTGTTTTCGTATTTTTAAGTTGACCTACATTTTTAGTCAATTCTTTTGACGACAGAGTTAAGCGCGACAGCTACAGACTGGCTTGCCACTGTCCCCAGGGCCTTGGCTATTATTTACAATGGTCAAGCATAGTGAGCAAACATTCCCTTGTCTCCAACGATGGGCCGGCATTATGGGCACAGTCCTGCCTTGGTAAGGCCGGACGATAGAGGCATGGACCGACTGCGACTAATAAAGATACGCGCCATCAGTCAATAAAGCGACCGTAGAAGATAAGTTTACTAGTTTGGCATAAAAAAAAACAAAGTCAAGGTCATCATTCACTCTGCTCGACACCAGTTAACCCTTTTTAAGAAAACCCAAGAAATTTAAAAACCAACAACTAATATTTTCCACCACCAAGCCATGCTTTAAATTATAAAAATACAGGTACGGTGAAAAGATCAGTCACAATTATTGAGTTCCGACGATTACCTGCTTAGTGATTCAAGCATCGCGTGCTATAGTTTTCATTCCTAAATTTCAACTCTGAAAAGATAAAAGGACGACAGCTGCGACAAATAGTAAATACGCCGGTTTTGATGTTTGAGTATAAATCATTAAAAAATGTAATAGTATAAGCCTTGTTAGTTTAGCGTGTTTTTATTCAAACCTCCCTATAAATATTTCTAATTATAACACAAGGTGATCAAGAGGGGAGCAAATGCTACTCCCTATAAATTCAAGTTGGGTGAATGTCACCTTTATTTTACAAACTATCACGCCCTAATATTGCCGAGTTTTAGACAGACTTGTCTTCTTCCCTTCGCGTTTTTACTCCTCTTCTCCATTGCCTCTTTCCTCTTCCTCATCTTCCTTCACCTCCTTTTTCTACACCTCCTCTTTTTCATAGCTTTTGCTTTTATACTTATTGGCATTATTCCTTTTCGTCTTCTTTCTTGAAACTCCTTTTGTCCTAAGTTTGTCCTGATATTGACCCTTTGACCGCCTGTACCAGACACCCTCTGATGGGCAGTAGGGCACCGGACGTGACGTTATCAATCTGACCATTACAACTTCCGGTATAGCAACCATCCAGATATTCGCCTTGGTTTAAAGAGGCTAAGGGACAGCACGCACTCAAGCAGTATAACAGTTTGTCCAGCCATCACAGACGTTGAAAGAGAAGGCACAAGAGAAATAAAGAACGTCGGGTATCGTAGCTTGCTGGCTATACAAATGTTTCTTGCGCAATTTGGGGTTATTGAAAGCAGTAAGTCTTCTTACATCGTATACATTTGAAGGGGTTGCCGTTGGCTCAATGTGTGGGCCTTTCCTTCTACCTTATGAAAGGAAAAACAGTTTCTATTTCTTTTACGATTGCAGCTTTACTTCCACATGTATTGGACCTTCTGTAGGCCGTTCCGTGTCTTTGTTTAACAAAAAACCATTGCCGCTTTCTTCGTACTTTTTTATATGTCTTTCGACATCTATAAAAGTTTTTAATTGTTTTCCATAGCCATGTTCTGAAATAGCTTCAAGTGAGATAATTTTTACATGAATTAGCAAAGAGAAAGGCGTAGAAAACACCACTATCTTTTATGGTGAACATTTTACGCGGCCGTTTTTATGCAACAGCTGAATTTACAATATAAAATACAAGAATCTTTTTTGTTTGTCTTGTTTTCGCCACAGTCCTTACTTTGGTTTAAATACAGGTCAACTTCTATTTTGCTTAGAAACATGGCTTATATAAAAAAAAAGTTTGGCTTGCTTGATACGATTTTTAGAAAGGAAAAAAAATATGCGTAATAAATCACTATAACACTGCTCTCTCTCTCTCTCTCTCTCTTTCTCTCTCTCTCTTTCTCTTAGAGATATAGTGAACATTATTATCAGCAGAATTTGTCCAAACAGTTTCCTGTAAGTTAGATCCTCTAACCACGATCACTTACTTAAAACGAAGGTAAGCGAAACAGTTTCATTTCGGGAACACGCAGATCGCTTTTGCGACTTCCGGCTGATATTATCGGGCTGTTACCAACCTCCCTTGTGTGTAATTTCAATATGTGAGTTCACCAGCGAACTCTTCTGTGGGTGAGGTTCTTTTTTCAAATAACTCTATTGCCGAAGTTAGGCCTGAAAACTCACCATTGCCCGAGGCGGACTACTCTTGAAGAACTTTTTAAAGTTCATATAATAGCCAGGTAAGTCCGTCATCATCCCACCTGATCAAAACACAGAGGGCGACAGTTGCTCTTCAAGGCCAAACGGGCGAAATAGTGATTGTTATTAATTTGTTGACCAGTCGCGCTGGGCTTTTGACTCGTCAGTTGATCCGATTGTCCATCTGCGGGCTGTTAATCGCCTGTGTATTAATGGGCAGTCTCAAGTCTCCAAAGACAAAAATCCGCTTAGATCGTCTCTCTCTCTCTCTCTCTCTCTCTTTCTCTCCTTATCTATCTATTTATCTATATGCCTATCTGTCTCGCTCGTCTTTTCTATGAGTTTGTCCTTATTCCTTTCATTTTTGTTCTTAATTATTTTTCTTTCATGACATGTCTCCAACCTTCCACTAAATCGTATCTCATACATTTCCTTCTTCCATTCTTTTTGTCTACATCTTAATGTTTGTTTTACGTATTCGCTTGATCATTTGGTGGACATCTTCGCTTATTGATTACCCAACTGGAGGACTTTTTTTTCTTAATATGCACATTTCTCTCTCTCTCTCTCTCTCTCTGTCTCTCTCTCTCCCTCTTTTCCTCTCTCACTGTTTATCCTCCCTCAGGTATGTGTATCTGCCTTTTTCCCTCTCTCTTTCCCTCTAACTATAATTTTCAGATCAGCCTGTCTATTAATATTTTTTTTTGTCTCTCATGGATATCCCTCACTCTCTTATCTCTTTCCCAAACATATCCGACGCACTCTTTGATTTCTCTCAGTACTAAACTACTTTTTACTGTAAAACGCTCTCTTTAACTACGAGTAATAATTGTATGACCTAGTGTCTTTCTAAAACAATCTTCTCGATATTGCTTTAGTGAAGATCTCCCCAGACAACCTTCTACTCTCATAAAGCACAACAGTAAACATACAACTAGTTCCTCTTTATCGCCTTCACCTGTCACTCCAAAGCAAGCCCCTGCCAAATCAAAGCCTTGCTCTTTTCAATGGAAAAAAAAAGACTTTCATAGTCTGAATATGTAAGATTTTTAATTAATGACTTTAGGCTATAAAAGATTTGTAGGAAGGTTTCATAATTTTTTTTGGAAAGGAAGCTTTGGTGGAATCATCGACTAGAAGTGGGGTGGCGTAACAACAATATGTCAAAATTCCTCCTAACACTCTTATATAATGGTTATTTCAGATATAAGATTGATTAATATATAATTAAAAAAAGTTAACAATACATTTTTTTCTTAAAGTGACTATCACCTCAACTCGACCTATTTTGTGAGGCCTGCTAAACAAGTAGTTTTTTTTAATTGACTCCGGCAAATAAAGGCTTTGAATCATTATTACTAACATCATATAGTCTTACTGTGACTGAGCTATCATACACTGTAATATATTTTGTAAAAAAATTACTTATGACGACAAGCTTCTTAAACTTAGTGTAGTTTTAACAAAATCGGTACAGTTCTTCAGTTCTTTACATTCAGTTCGCAGCTGTTTGAAACTGTGCAAGATCATGCTATTAGGTAAAAAATCTGTGAACGTATGTAAAATGTCTTTCTTGAATAATATCAAGCACTGGGACGCAGAACCAGGCTGACTATAATCAAGTTTTACCTGAATAAGCAGTAAAGTTGTTTTTTTCTTTGAAAGAGTTCATTGCCATTAATGTTGCCCAGTTGCTGTGATTGGTCGAAAATTCGGTAAATTTTATAATTGTATTGGTTCTTTGTTGAGCAGCTCACACAACAGGGCTGTGAGCTCAGTAATCACAATACCTTCACTGCGATTTTTCAGTTTGATCGGTGCGATAGCAAGCGAATTTTTGTTCTTCTTCAGTTTTATTTCAATCGTTTCTAAAACCTCAAAGTTAACCATTTATGCAGTGAAGACGACAAGAAATGGCCTTTAACCTTGTGAACGATAAATGTGCCACGGATATTAGCGCTTAAAAAGATCAAATTGATATTTTTCTCAAGAGACGCGGTTTTACAAAATCTATCTTTCGATAGGGCAGATATCTCAAGTATCCGTCCAACAAGTTGGGTTGTCAAATCTGAACTGCCTGCGGCGTCGTGTCCTAGTGGTATACAACCAGCTTCTGACCAGGAGGTTTGAGGTTTGAGCCCTCGCTTGGCAGTGCCAAGAGTGTAAACTTCAGTCCTTGGAAGGCTATCCACACACACTTTTTTTGCTCATAACCATCGTTTATATAGTATCTTGCGGTAGGGTTTAAAGTTCAGCGCATGCATGTAAAGTTCTAAAACTATTATCTAATCGATGTTTTATTTATCTTCAAAGATACACCAAACTGTGATCCCACCAAGAATGAGCCACGGAAACATTGTTGATCACATTTGAACTGAATCAACGTTTCACACTGAACAGTGAAACATCTCGTATCATTGATTCCGAGGGAAAAACTTCAAGAAACTTACAATATGTAAAGAAACTAGAGTGGGTAGGAAAACCTAAAAGACATCCATGAGGGTTCTACTCAATGTAAGACATAAAAAAGCTACTCCTCTACGTTTTTTGTAACACAGTATAGAGCAGTCTTTGTGAACACCCACGAAAAAAAAANNCCCCCCCCCCCCCAAGACACACACATACAATTTTTCTGTCTCTGTAAACCATTGGCTGATTTCTACTACACAATCTATTTTATTTTAAAACTTTCTGAGAGAATAGAAGCCTCAGCGCGTCAAAAAGTTGAAATTTGAAAGCAACTGGTTACCATGGTTACGAAGTTTGTGGTTTGCTTTTTTGAGGATTTGGTGGGGGCGGATGAATTAATTTCTTTTTGGTGATTTCCATGTTACAGTCCTTACAAAGTTAATTTATATCATTTTCCTAAATGCATAACATGGGGATCACTTTCCTCTCTTAAAATTTCTCATCAGCTTGCAATTTGATTCGAATGATCAATATAGCTTTTTTAATAAAAAAAATACTAACGATTCATCAGTTTAATGACTAACTAAAACACCGACTTACGAATCAATCAATCAACGAAACGAATGAGTAATCAAATGAACTAGCCAATCAATAAGTCAGCCATCCAATGAACGAATAAGTGAATAAATCAATCAACTTGCAGATCATTTAATAAACTGATCAAGAAACCACATTTATCTTTTAATAGGAGCAAACCTCTTGTTCCTTAAAAATGTAGCGCTTTAAACAGTGGCGGTGGGCGGATGTAATTTTGTGAATTGATTCGATACCAAGAAAAGGCTCTAAGCTTTTTTTTTAAACAAACTGTTAAACATCTGGTGAACACGTTCATGTTCCACGGCTCCCTTAAGTTCTCGAAAGTGCGTTGTGGGCAAGTACGCATCTAATAATTCCAATAGACTACAGACTGAATTTGAGAAGTTTAACCATTGTTTTCACAGCACAGACGTCCCTGCTGATTTAATAGACAATTACCTTATGCAGCGTTTCCATAATAATCGGAGGATGAGAAACCGCCAGGTGATGTAGAAAATGTATCAGGCACAAGTCACATGTTTTGATGTTTGCCGTTTAAACCAAACTTTGAAAATCATAAACCTAACTAACCATTTTCGCGATATTTTTGGGTTTAAAAGAAAAAAAAAATGCTTTACAGCATAATTATTCGTTTAAAAAAATAATTTTTGTAATAGTATTATTGGATTCAAAGGGCTAAGGAGTTATTTACATAGCTATTGCGGATTTGAAATGACTCTAAATCTAATAATTAGTCTTGGTGATTAATGCCTATTCACACTAGTTTTCTTACAATTGACTTGTAATACCACTAACTAGCGGTTAGTTTAATTAGAATGGGTATATAGAAACAGTTTTTTGTTCTTAAATATTCTAGAACAGGCTCGAAAAAATACACATTCATTAATGAGATTATACATAGATATCAAATAAAATATCGATTACACCTGCGGTTTTAACTACATCTCTTAGCATTGATTTGGTCCACATAATGTCACATAATAATGGCATGTAATGTTGAAATTGTGAGACCCTGACACTGTCACGGATCTGATTTGTCTGTGATGGGTAAATTCTATAATCTAATGTGATGAACTTATTTTTTAAATGTGACAATTATCGTTCAGTATGTACAATAAATTGTTTAAATTACTTGATTTCTATAAACCGAGGCAAAACGTTCAAGGCAGTCGTTCTGAAGCTTTCCAAACAAAAAGGTTAGATGAAGTTCACCGCTGGAATAAAAAAACCCCAGAACATTTGACATTCATTGTCGCGCAGTGCCACCTACACAATTAAAATCAGTGCTTGTCGATCTTCCTGGAATGAACTTAAAATGGCGACCTAATTCTTGAGTGCTTTCCGGTTAGTGGGCGTTTCTTACTTTGAACAGTAGATACCTATTATTCGTTTTCGATGGTAGACCTATACAGGCTTAGACGATTGTGAAAGCAGAAAGAGCTGAAACTAGTTTAACTGTAAAAAAAAAACAGATGGTATCCTGGATGGCTGTTAATTGAACAGGTTGGAAATTTTTTTTCAAAAAAATTCCAACGATCTAGATATGTCTATGCTTAATAAGCAACCCAGCTAAAAGAAGGACTGCAAAATGTAATAAACATGGTGGCAGATCATGCCAGATGAGATCTATAAACTTTCTGGAAAGTTTTAAAATCCTAATGTTTTAATTAATTCTAAAAACATATTTTTTATGTGCTGAATACATATCCTATGTAAATGTTACAAAAGGCTGAGACACAATATAGAGAAGTTAGACAATGATTAGACGGAACTGTTTGACATTCTTTCTTGCCTGTTGTTTACTTCGTTTAGAAGGCCTGATAAAGGCAATGCAATTTTTTAATTATACAACATCAATTTTTTGATAAGGATAAAAATATAAAAAGGATTTCGCTTGCACTAAAACGTTTTTTTTTCCTGGAATACAAGCTAAGGTTTAATTAAAAAGAAATCTCTTCGATATACTGCCTTTCTCTTTGATATTGTGTATCCATCAAACATAACAGTTAAAAATCTTTCAAACCGCCATTCCGTTGAATACAATAACAATGCCATAAACTTAAGGCCACGGTGCAAAATTACCTAGGGAAAAAAAGAAAAGAACAAACAAATTATACGTTAAGAACTTTGACACCAAAGCACCTGCATAATCAACATTAACAAGTACTATAACAACAAATTACTACTAATACACCCATCATCATCACCACCACCACCTATTACTACTTCTACTACTACTACTACTACTACTACTACTACTACT
>BMAT01000923.1:23861-38582 GCA_019649035.1 Elysia marginata | reverse complement strand
AGATTTTGATAGCCAAACGAAATATTTTCGTAACATGCAAAACATTCAGGGGCTGGTATATTATCTTTTAATTTAAGGGCCATAACCCTGTCAAACTAAATATTTAGAAAAGATTTTTTTTTGTATTATCCAAATTAGTGTGTTTTTTTTTTAGTAATATGGAACTCGTTTATGTATCAAAGTTCCATTTCTGTAACAAAATTTTGATGGGCATATATTGATTTAAAATTTCTCAAAACTTTTGTAATTTAACTGCTTTCTTCTTTCTTCATAGTCCACATTTAAAGAAATATTCCCAAAAACATTTTTGTGTTAAAAAAAGTAAAACTAACGGAGAGCGTTAGCCTTTTTACGTAGTGGTTATAAAGGACGATCGCAAACTTAGATCTAGCAACAGACTAGACGAATGACAGAACAAGACAGTACAGGACAGAGCATGAACAGATTAGGATGCAAACCCGCATCACTTACAGGCACCCACCGCCTTGCCAGAAAAGAGACCAGACGAACAGACCACTACATCCAAGCCATCCACTTCCACAAAAGTGATCTAAGTTTGTGATCGTCTTTCTTTTCATTTATTCTATACAATCTATTTGTATCTCGCTAGAGATCCATAGATCTAGCACTGTTGTCTCAGGCCTCTGTGTTTCGAAATACTTTCTCTCTTTTTTGCTAGCAATATTTTCAAACCTACGGAAGTATTTTTATCAGCTACCAGATATAAATTTTTAATAGTTTGAATTTTTTTTCAATTTAAACAGGTCCAGACTAACGTAAGATTTAAAAAAGCAAACGCAATTCCAAAGGGCTAAATCAAAAGTTTTATACAAACAAGTTTCTATCATGTTTATTTTATGTTAAACCTTGGTGCCGTATGCACTTTAATTTGTTATATACATACGGGTTATAAGAGGAAAATTGAGCTTTATTGTTAATAAACTTACTGACTGTGGGTTGCCAAATGATTTTTATTTTCAAAAGTAAAAAGATACGGTTCATTTACGTTTTTTTAAATTTTATGCTCTGATCAAGTTTCATTTGAATCTAAATACTAAATTTGACATACATAACTTTAAAGCCGCTGCCAAGAAGGGATTAAAGATAATAAAGGTATGAAATTAGCAGTGGAGAGAAGTAGGTTTTTAAATGGAAATGCCCCAAATGTCAACTTTTAATATGATTCGAACCTTCGACTGATGACAGAATCGGCACCTAGGTGCACCATGCACCCATCGCTTTGCCACTTAGAGAAACATAGCTAATACGCAGTGGTGACATGGTAGTAGCTTTTTTGCTCTAAGTGGCAAGGCGTTGGGTGCCGAAGCATCTATAAGTCGAAGGTTAGAATCATACTAGGGGCAGACATTTCGGGCATTTCCGCTTAAAATCCTACTTCTCTCCACTACTAATAATTCATACCTTTTAAACCTTTCAATCATCCAATAATATGCGTTACAGCTAGGTAACATTAACAATTGATTTAGACAGCAACTCCTGTAATAAAGCAAGAAGGAATAGTCGAGGGAAAAGGAATTCCGTCGATAATTAAGTAATCCAAAATATTTAGTAAACGCTCATTTTAATATCCTTTTTTGCCATAAATAGAGTACATAATTCATATACGTATTTGGCACAGGTTTTTGAATCAATTTCCCCGAGCAAAGGTATATTATAATTCCTTCCGTTCTGTAACTTTATAATTTTGTTCTAATTTTTTTTAATATCGTCTAATCAAAGGATATTTTTACCACATAAAAGACCTTGACTTTTAGTCCGTTCAAAATTTTAAAAAAGTTTTAAAACTCAAACAGAACAACCATTATTACTCTTTTCTTCAAATACTATGTTTCCATTGGCACATTCAAGCTTACCCTACGCGACAATTTTTTTCTAATATTATCCATGCCATTTTTAGCAGCCTCTCTTCTTTACATGTTCGATATGTTTTGGTGTGTTGATCTGAAAATGTCTCGCAACCAGTCAAAATAAGTCGGATGTAGAAGTTTTCACATTAAAAAACATTGATATTTTTACCACCGCACTGTTCTAAGCTTCTAAACTTTGAAATCTGGATCATCGAGTCATCAAAAGTTTATGGAAAGATATTAGAACTTCTGTTGGTTTAGATAGATTGAAGGGTATTTCTACAAGCCCAATTCCACTTCAAAGGTGCTCTCAGGGCTTGGGTCCCAATGACAATTTACGGGCTGCCACCCAGAGACTAGCGGGGATACCATGACTTAGCCTCAGCCGGTCACATTATACTGACACCGACCCAACCAGTAGGGGCCCGGACTGTGCTCGGCTGTGTTTCGAACCCGCGACCTCTTGGCCACGGAGCGAGGCCACTACCAACTGAGCTATCTAGCCCCCCATTTCTGTTGGAATTTGAAATGCAAAGATAAAGAGAGAATTCTCTAGTTATTATAATGAGTTTTCTCAAATTAAAACGTTTGACATCCGACTCATTTCCACTGGTTGCGAGACAAATATTAAACCGTAGAGTGCATGTTAAATAGATTCACTAATCTACAGACTTCAATTAGCTACACACTATATTTCAAGGGGATAGGTTGTTTAAGTGCCGAGTATAACTCGCTAAGTTAATAACATTTCAGCACACACGAAAAATTAGATTTTATGCGCTGCGGATCCGCTCAGGAGGTCGAAGCCCATAGTGAAATTAACACAAGATGGCTGATGGGCTAACGGGGCCCGCCATACAATCGTCTGCTGTAAAACTCACGCTACCGGGTACTTATGGATGTTATTACGTCATACGTTATCGTCGTCGGCGGGCAAGGTATCTAATGTGAAAAAAATTAGAAACAGAGAAGTCAAATTCTCTGACTTTACCATAAACGAAGGAAGGGAAACAAAACCTACAAATACATAATCACTAAGTTAATTCCCTTTACCCATACGGATACTTAAGATGATCTATTGAATCCAGATCTAGATTAAAATACAAACTAGTTGACTTCTATAAAAATACCGCTACTCATGTTTTTCTTCTTATCGCATTCCCTGTAAATTACACTCTGTAACAGCTACGTAGTGCTTAGTCTACACGCTTATTTCCCACCCAGAACGAACAGTGGGAAAGTAGTCCAATTTACTGTCACTGAACAATTCAAAGGTACAGGCCATTTTTATAATATCATTTCATCAAACGGCTAAGATAATCACATACGAACAAACGGAAACTTTACTATTCGATTGAGTGGTAGATCTAATTATTAGAGACCTTTAGCACACGCACCGTGTCTCACTACGCGTACGTGAAAATCGGGAAAGCAGATTGAGGAAACTATAAAAATAATGAAACCAGTTTCTAAAACTAGACCCACAGACGTTCGCGTCATACTCACGCCTTGCTGCTTAAAGTCCGTATTATTACGTTGGCTTGTTTCATATGCACATAAGCGGTGGGTTTACTATGCTTTAAGCTAAGAGCTTCCTGATTTTTAATATATTATCTCATTGGTTAAAATATGAGAAGTTATCACATTTTTATTTTAAAGAGTTAATAATTTTCTTTACAAAATTAGACAGGAACACTAGCTCGATCAAGTTAACAAGAAAACAGGACACCAATATTTTTTGTTTTGTTTCATATAAACTAGTAAACAATTAAATAAAAATTTAATTGTTCTTAACTAAGCAAGTTTTAATGATGAAAAGAATTAGCACAAATCAGAACTCTGTTTGAAAGCCTTATTTGAGAATGTATAAGAAATTCTACAAATTCGTGCATTATGTCCATTATCAAAACAAAATTGTCTGACAAGAAATTGTACAATTTGAACAAAAATAACGACACCAATCCTTTCACATAAAGATACGATAGTTTTTATTTATTATAATCATTTTTATCGCAACATAAAAATTATAAAACACAACAACCACACGTTACAGCCTGGAAACAGAATCCTCAGTATGTACTGTCGGAGATCACTAAGAGTACACCATCATCATGTCACTAAGGTTTTAACGTTAAGTTAGGCAAAACGGCAACCATTGTTACTTACTGAACGGTTTAGCGAAGCTTCGTCATGAAGGAAAAAAATGCGCTTTTCCTTTAGCCGTTTCGTGAAAATAGACAAAAAAAGCCTTTTCTAAGTCAGTAGTTAAAGCTTTGGTTGAAAATTTCATAATTATAATTGATACGGACTATAAAGTTAAGTGTTTTAATGCTTCTTGGTCGGATGAATTTGTGTTTGAAAACACGAAAAAAACTAATTTCAGCGGATATTTATTCAGTTTATGAGACTTTAAAAGTAACGTGTGAGCTTTAGAGATACCACATTTTAAAAAGACCAGGATCATATCGATAAGGCAATTGAAACCGTGTGATGACCGATAGTTTCATAGCATAAAATTGTCATATTGACCGCGACCTAATCCAGCTGACGTAGAAAAACAGGACTACATTTCAAATGGTCATCTATGATTTTATTGCGTCATCATGTGTCTCAACCATTATACTCGTAGTACGTCTGGGGTATTTTTAAACCAAGTGGTCAGTGGTCATACGAATAGGAATTTTTTTCCTCTATAAAAACTGCGGGGTCAAAATGTAGCCCCGACATACGGATAGTACTGTGCTGTTTTTTTTCCCTCTTTACCAAACATGAGGTCAAAATCGGCCCCCGTAATACTGTAAGCGTAAAAAGACGCGGAATACTTGTTAACTTTTATGTATTAATTTTTCAGTTTGTTACAAGCGATTGAGAATATAACTTAAGTTCACTGTAACATTGCGCATGTAATGCGTCCCTGGCTCTTTTTTAAAACTTTTAAGTGTTCATAGTTTTCTAATTTTATATGGCTCTCCGTTTTCTTTCAATGATAAAACCTTAGCAAGGAATTTGTTTCGAAGCTGTAACATTCATAAGCATCAGTAAGACACCACCAATGAAAATAAAAATGAATTTTCCAACAAGTAAAATATATAT
The DNA here is from genome assembly GCA_019649035.1 of Elysia marginata. NCBI lineage: Eukaryota > Metazoa > Mollusca > Gastropoda > Plakobranchidae > Elysia > Elysia marginata. The sequence goes on along the minus strand of BMAT01000923.1, from coordinate 33,621 downwards.
ATAGATAAGTAAAGAAGTAAAAACTGCTTGCTATTATTACATTGCCCAAAAATCGACAGCTCATTATTACGTATTAAGAATGTATTTCTGGGGTTTCCTCATATACCAGTATACTTAGAATGTATTTCTGGGGTTTTCTCATATACCAGTATACTTAGAATGTATTTCTAGGGTTTCCTCATATACCAGTATACTTTGAGTTCAGACGTTTCCTTTTTTATTAAAACACAATACTTTATAAGTTTTCTTTTTATTGCGGAAAAATTGCCGACGCTAGGATTTTTTTTGTGCCAAAAAATGTTTTTATATCTGTGTCTCACTTACATTTTCTTAACTTTAACTTTAAATTTAGCTTAACTTTTTGGAATATAGAAACATGTCATTAAAAACAATAATCTGTTTAAAACGCGGCACAAGTATTATCACACGAGTTCTTGGATATCAGTTTATTTACAGCAAAAGCGAAGCAAAAATTAGCGAAGAAAAGTTAATTTGTTTGTGTTTGTGTGTGTGTGTGGGCGTGCGTTTTACTTAAGTGTGGATAAATAGGCAAAGCAGTATAGAGATAGAGGTAAAAGGGACAAACACAGGCGAGGAAGGACAACCAGAAACCAGGAGAGTGTCAGAGCACGGAAGAACAATTGAGAGAAATTCGGTAACTTTCTGCGTACATTTGGTTGTCCGTGTGCAAAGAGAAAAATAAATTATGCAGTCAACTTAACATTTTTTAAAATAGGCAAGTCAACTTAAAATTATACAATAAAATCATGATGACAATATAATAAAAACAAGAAACTAAAAATCTAAAAAAAAAAACTAACGTATTTCTAAAAACATTTCCGGCTCCAAAAAAATGTTGATTTCAATCTGCTTTACTTATTCATAAAGTTTTTTTTCAATTGACTTTGATGTTACGAAATTTGTGTACGTGTGTAAACTTGATAACATCTATTTTGAGCTCGAAATGGGCAGTTTGTTTATCTTTTTTTTAAAAATATTTCAATGCTTTTTGCTCAATCTATAGTAAGTCCAAAGTTGCTACATTTCCAGTCACATTCAATTCTAAAGACAATACATGTAGATGTTCCATCAAGACCGAATCAATATTGAATGAGACGCGTTGAATTCTCCCATAAAATAACACATAAAGCAGATTAACTTTTTAAGTAAACGTTCAGCCCGCGCAAAAACAACATAATAAATATATACTTAATGCGACATAATAATGTTAAATACACTTTAAGTTATTAAATTGTAGAATTCTTAAAACAGGAAACAGCATTGTCAACTTTTTCGTTGTTTTTGGTTCTTTCTTAGGAAACAGTTGGAAAGAAAGGGCTTCCTACTTAAAGGTTTAGTTGTATTCTATCATATCGTATGATATTATTCGTTGTTTAGTTTAACGTCCCCAAAACCTTCCTAGGATACCCATGTGGAGAATCTCAAAGTCCTGGTTTATATTACAATCTCAGTGTGTAGGCTATTTTGTAAATTTTTAACAAGCAGTTTTGTAAAGTTGGGCATTTTGTCATGTGAATGTTTTATGATACCACACCACGGCCCTTCACAATTCTCTTTCCTCTCCAAACGTTAAATTAATTTTTGCATTGAACTTTCAGGGGATCTTCTTTTGTTTCCTACTTTCAATCAAGTTTTGCAATGCACCTTTGAACCTTTTCGAACGCAGCAAACTATCTCAATATTTTAATACGTTTTTTTCCAACTTCAATAATTTTTATAGAGTGTGCGAATTTATCAAAGAATAAAGAACTTGACCAATGCTGTAACTGTTTTATCTACATAACGATTATCACATTTATGTTGCAGGTATTAGGCAAGGTGGCCATCTTGACTATTCTGTTATGAGAAAAAAAAGCGAACTAGTTTACAAAACAGTTTGTTTTATCTATTTCTCTCTCTCTCTCTCTCTCTCATCAGACGGTATCTCTCTCCACAAAAACCTCTTCATCCTCTGACTCTTTTTCTACTTCGTAGTCTCTCTTCATCGCCTTTTTTCTTGGTGTGTAGCTCGAGCCCGACCTCGCATTCATTAATTGTTCACATCAACCGGGAACCGAGGGCGGCCACAAGCACGACGAAGACTGATCCCACCGTCTGGGCAACGCCGCCTGTAAAGCAAGTTTTTTAACAAAAGTGTTAGAGGATCGTTTGAAAGACTATTAGATAAATAGATATATAGATAGATAGATAAACAAACAGAACTGACAGATAAATACATACATAGATAGACAGATTTATTGGCAGTTGTAAAATTTATGCTTCAGCACAAAGGGAGAGCGCACAGCCGCATGGTTGGAGCATGCAATATAAATTTACCATTTATTAATAGTCCATATTGCTTAATAAGTCAATGCCGTGCTTCATACACTTTGCTGTGGACTGCTGTTAAATCTTGGAACTTTAGGTTTGAGAAGTTACATAGCAGGTAGCGTGTCCCACGCACACAGAACGCAACTATTTCCTTCCACAGGTTTAGTGTGGATTGGTCCATTAAAACTTTGTATTTGTCATGCAGGTATAGTTTGAAAAATGATTTGTGTGGTGTACATAGTATTATATGGTTTCGTTTTTTAAACTAATTCCAATTCTATTTCGTTGCAGATGCTTTTATTTTTGAGTTCCCAAAAATTTTTTATATGTCTATATTAAATCGCTAAGCATTTTCTCAAATGAAAAAAAGCTGCATGAAATCATAATTAGAAATACAATTAAAATGAATTTCTAGGTTTAAACATGGTATACTTCAAGAAAGGCCTGCTACAAGAGCATAGAGCAGAAATAAATCAACGACATCAATGACTAAGCTATTTAATTGCCGGAATAAAAACGATTGCCCTCTCGACGGAAATACTTTAAAGTGTACACGGCTACAGTAACGCAAGCGGCTGCAAACAATAAAGACCCCTACTAAGGACTCATGGATAACAGCTTAAAAACCCGGCACAATTTGCATAAATCATATTTCAAAATTGGCCATAAAAAACATCCACTAAACTCAATGAGCATATTCAGAATCTAAAAAAAAAAATACATCGACCATGAAATAAGATAGGAAATGGTAAAAAAATGAAACTATATACATACACAAAACAAAGCATTTTGTACACTGTACCTACATGGCAAATATGAAATTATTTTAGTGAACCAACCGACAACTAACCTGCGAAAGGAAATATTTGCGTTCTGTGTGCATAGAGAGCGCCACCTATTGTGTAACTCTCCCAAGGCCCCGGATTTTATACCAAGCCACTAAGAAGTGCATAAAAGACGAAACGGAGCAGTATGGGCCATTATTAAAAGATTATTTTAAAAAATCGATAGAAACTTATAAAATCCAGATTTGATTTACGTGGTCTCGTACATGTGCTTAGTTGTTAAGGATGAACAGATATATCGATAGTTAGCAGATCTATGCTTTTAACACAAATGTAGAATGCTTAACAAAGTTGAAGAACAACGTGATAGAAAATTATATCTTTGAATTATCGACGATCTTATGTCATATTTTTGGCCTTAATCTGGTTGCGATTAGTAGATGTGATGCCTTGGGGAAGTTGCCCAGGATGTGACGTTTCCGGTGTTGAGGCGAGGTAAATGTTTCTTCTGAATGGTTCAGGCTTACCTCCCGCGATCATGGTTTACCCTCTGCTTACACAAGAAACCCCACCTCTCTTAGATAACTTCCCGAAGGCACCAGATCTACCAACAGTCCACTGACGAAATCAAAAGGCATTGTACTAAGTAGTGTGGACTGTCAATGAAGCAAGCAAAAAGATGATTTTCTAGATAAAAAGAATGATAGATGTAGAGAAAAATATCGATGTATAGGGTCATGGATAGAGAAACAGCGACAGTTTGAGAGTCATAAAATTAGAAACCCTAGTGAGTAAAGTAAAAAAAGGAAAAGGACTGGTCTGAAGTTTTGTGAAGAAAAAAGATAAAAGAAATTATGTTTAATTGAGAAAAGAGAAAAAAAGGCCTTCACAGCCAAAGTAATTACAGTCTTTTCAACTTAAAGGTGGGTTTACACCTTTATGAAATGGCATGCCAAATCAGAAAAGAAATCAGAACGTAACTTTCAGAGCTCCCGAGTAGATTATCCCCCAAAATATCTTTCCGTTCTGATGTTTAGGTAGATCCCCACCCAAAAAAGTGTGAGTAGGGAGAGTTCTAACTTTTTGGGAGAATCAGAACGTGCAATGCATTGTGGGATAGATAATTATTCATCTGGAACCTCAAAACTTTAAAACAAAATGGTGGTTTCTTTCACCAGACTTGCGGGCATCGTGAAATATTCTTACATCAAGATATAGACCTAGATATAGTTGGCGCAAAAGGTTCAGCGCTAGATTAGATCTAGATTCTAGATCTAAGGGTGGCCTAAATTTCGTTTCGTTTACTTGTTCTGCCCCGTGTAAGAGCTCCACGAAAATTGGCGGAATCAAAATCTTTTAACTCTGAATCAGGCTTTGCTTTGCTTCACAACTAATAAAAAATGCCAATCAACTGAAAAAAATAATGGTAAGCAAAAATTATAGTTTTGAATAAAGAACCAGACTTTCAGGAATCATGACATAATTATTCCTTTATCAAGATATAGATCTAGATGTAGTAGAAGTAGAAGGTTTAGCGCTATATTAGATCTAGACTCTAGTTCTAGGGGTGGCCTAAACTTCATTTCATTTGGTCTATCTGCACTGTGCAACACAAATGGGTGGAATCAGAATAGAAATATTCGTTCTCATTCCACAGCAAAAAATATAAGTTTGATTTTGCGTTCTGGAATCTACGGTGTAAACCCACCTTTACAGACACATTTGACTCCCTCTTTCATGTTGCACGTCTTAGTTTGCGTTGTGTTCTTGATGCAGCCGCCTTCAGAATCTTTAGCATCGACCGCTAACAAATGAACACAAGTGTTACTACCAGGACACAGAAAAAGAGGGAAGAGAGGGAGAGAGAGGAGAGAGAAAGAGACAGATAGAGAAAGGGAGAGAGAGATGTATATACGAAGATAGATAGAGAGGGAGAGATGTTGACATGTATAGAGATAGAGAAAGGTAGTTGTTAAAAAGGATAGATTATCTAATGATTACGGTAAGCTTTTAGACAAGTTTGTCTCCTTGTGTTAAAATCATGGGCAGTCGTTTAAATATTATTATAAGATTCCATGTGGAGTTTTACCATCACTCAGATGTGTTGTTATTCTTTTGAATATGACACATCCTAGGTTTCCATTTTTTTTATTAATCAACATGTCTTAGGTTCTTTTGTTACATAAGCTCATACCCTAAAATCGATTACATTTTAATGCAGGCCCTTAATGATTTCATAAAACAAACTATCTAAAATGTAAAAAGACAAAAGCTCTTACTGATCACACTCAATGGGAACACTTCACTGGTCTTTGTAAAACTACTAAATCGGGTGACACATGTGTAGTTCCCGGCATGGGTTTCAGATGCCTCTTCCACCATGTAAAAGCTTGTTCTATTACCAATTGGGTTCTTATTCCTGTATACGCAAAAAAGAAGATATATTCATTAAAACGGGCAAAATAAGAAAGAGAATTAAAATTGAAAAGATTATTTTACAAATACGGTAACGTAGAATTTTGACAGAATCTTTCAATAAAAGTACGACTATTGTTATTATTTCTACTACTAATAGAGCTAAGGCCGAATTTTGCGAACAGGATATTCTCGGATGGAAAATAGTTCAATCTCTGCCAGTACCTTTGAAATTAAGCGTTGTGGTGCGATATTGTATTTTCATTTAATTCAACAACGATGATATTTTCGAACTATAAGAGTGATAAAAAAAATGGAAACTGAAAAAAAAATCTTGCCAAAGGATTTCAACAATTGAAAAATTCTCAGATCGATCTTGCGCAAAACGTGTTTACAAATTTATGAAATTTTCGTTCAGGAGTTTTTAATCAGTAAGTATAGTGTGAAGCTTATGAAAAAGATTATCAGAGTATTTTATTTTGTTTCTAGATTATAAATGAAACCTTATACTAAGTGAGAGTGACTTTAAGAAACCAGACCGAATATTTAAAAAAACTGGTAGTTTGATTTAAATATTTTTTATGATTACATAATGATAACATTTAATAGCAAATAAAGGTTCCACAAAATCTATGTTTTCGATCAAGATTTAGGTAAGGAGAAGAAGAGCACTAACAGAGAGAAGAGTGTCTTTACTTTTATTAGTATTAAAGGCTCCATAAGATCTTGAGTCGAGATCTAGTGGAGATCTAGGTTTAGGTGGAGAAGGCAAAACAAAATAACAATAACAACAATAAAAATGAAAGTAATAATAATAGTAATAATAATAATGATAATAACAATTTATTTATAGTGCGCCTAAAATCTACTAGAGAGTGCTCGATGGCGCAAATACATAAAAATTGACAATAGAAAATACATAAAGAAGTACACATATCACAATGAGTGCATCCTGAAAGGTTAACTAATATGAGACCTATTTATCTGTAGGAGCAAAACATTATCTTAAAATTACATAACTGTTTAAAGAAACAAATTACAAGAGAGGCATCAGGAACATCTCTCTTGAAATGTTCTGTCTTTAATTTCTTTTTAAAAGTACTAAAAATGTTGCAACTACGTGTATCGTTAGATAGGGAATCCCATACAGTGCTCACAGAAGTTGAAAAGCCTTAGTTTCAAAATTAGAGGAATTGATATTTGCACAAAGTAAATTTGCATTTGAAGATCCTAGAATGCGTGCAGGTTTATAAGGTGTAACTAGGTCCTGGAGATAAAAGGGGGCTAGATTGTTAAGACATTTAAAAGTTTGACATGCTGTCTTAAAACAAATATGTTTTTAATTGGCAGTTAATGGAGCTCCTTTAGTGTTATCTTGATGTTGTGTCTCTTCTTTTTCTGGTTGTTATTCTTGCAGATTTGTTTTGATTTTTGTAGCCTTTCAGTTAAACAGTTTGGTAAAGCATTCAACAGAGAATTACAGTAATCAAGTCTTCTGGTAATAAAAGCATGCACCAACACGCGAGTGGTATCTTAATCAATAAGATTTCTGAATTTGCCAGTGTTTTTTAAGTGAAGATGGCATAATTGACTAGCTTTTTTATATGACATTCCATGTTCAAGTTTGAATCAAAGCAAAAGCCCAAATTTTAATATCATTACTAGTGGGAATAGACAGCAAGCTTCCAGAAAAATTCATCTGTTCAAACTCACATTCACTTTTTGCAAATTTTTCGCTTAACAAAAAAAAATAATTCAGTCTTACCTCCTTATTAATGACAATCTAGTCATTAATATGTTTTAAAGATTTCTCAAGCTGTGCTATAGTTGCTTTGATACAGGAATCTATATTTGTGTGTCATCAGCATACATGTGAAAATTAAGACCATATTGGGAGATGATCCTCTCCAAGGGAGCAATATACATTGAATAGAATATTGGACCTAGTACGGATCCTTGGGGCACTCCAAACCATATCTCACTTGGATTGGAGCCTCTTTCATCTATGGTAACACACATAGTCCTGTCGCTCATATAGGAATGTATCCATTTTAAGGCTGTCCCGCTGATACCAAAGAATGTTCTAAGTCTATGTGGCGTCGTGGTGTAGTGGTAGACGCTAGGCTTTCGGATCGAGAGGTCCGGGGTTCGAGTCCTGCTTTGGGCAGGTCGACGTTTAGTCCTTGAGAAAGGCTATTTACACACATTTCTTCGCCTCACTCATGCGTTAAACGAGTACCCGACTATAGGCAGTGAAGGATATTGTCAGAATGCTAGAGTGATGCGCTTAACTTGCTGCTCCTCTGTGGGTTCAGAAGGTACTTTGGTTGGGAATGGCCTGTCGGGGAACCCATGTAAAGCGCTTAGAGCACATTAGTGGATAAGCTCTATATAAAAATGCTCTTTTTTTATCTAATAAGACTTGCTTATCTATTGTATCAAAAGCAGAACTTCGGTCCAGTAACACAACCATTGCAGGTTGCTTGCTCTTGCATATGAGTTAAACTATGTCATTGTGGACTCGGAGAGGCGCAGTCTCATTGCTGTGACACGGACAATAGGCAGACTGAAACATAGGGAACTAGCTATTTTTATGTAAGTACATTTGAATTCTAGATGCAACAATTTTCTCAATACTTTAAGACATTAATAGTAAATTACTAGTAACAGGACGATAGTTTTTTGAATTTTCTTTGTTCATTCCTGATTTCTTAAGAAGTGGTCTCATTTCAGCCTTTTTCAAAACCGTGGGCATCTCACCAGTAACTACACTACAATTAACGATTGAGGTGATTGCAGGTGACATCTCCTAAGCACACCTAACAATACATAAAGTTGGAATAGAGTCTAGAGAACAAGTCTTGTTGGGCAGGGTCTTGATGATCTTCAATGCTTTCGCCTCAGTGGCCAAATCGAAACTGTCCATTTGACTTTCTGCTGCTGATTTCACATGTATATACTCTGTAGGTGCACGACTTTGATCCAGTATTGCACGGATGTCAGGAATCTTTTGATCAAAGTAGGTTGGGGAAATCCTCTGTCAGTTCTTGCAGATCTTCAGATGATGGTCTATTGTCAGATGGTTTGGAATGTTTAGTGAAATTGTTCACAATTTATAAAGCACCTTGAGTTCCCAGTCAATACATTTCTAATGTGATTTTCCTATGCTTTTCTTATGTGTCTATTTGTATGGTTTTTTCTGAGAATGGGGTTTAATTCTGCCAATTGCCGGGGGAAAAGGAGAAAAGCAGAAATGTTAATAAATGCGAAAATAGAGAAAGAGGGTGGTGAGCAGCGAAAATCAGGCCGGACTGATAGCAGAAAGTGAAATCATAGATAAGATGAGAACAGAGAGGAAAAAACAAGAAAAGAAAATGATGGAAAAGAGAGGAAAGCATAAGGGGAGGGGTGTTAAAGTGAGATAGATTTCATTATAAAAATAAAAAAAGTAAATTAAAAAAAGATAACATTTAGAAAAAATAATACTAAGAGAGGAGACAGTTAGATAGATAGATAGATAGATAGAAAATTATATAGATATACAAATCATTTTTTTTAGCAATTTAATGTGCTTTAAGCACAATGGAAACATGCTCAACATATGGGATTACCTTCGTGCCTGATCTTGCCATCTGTACACATTATTTTGTTTCATGCTGAGTCGCAGTCTTCAGTAGACACTAATTTTTTGGAAGGGCAAATATTGATGGGGCACAGACCCGCGAACTAGTTGGGCTATTCCTGCTATCACAACTCAACAATTTAGACATAAACATTAGGCTCTTCAGGGACGCAGGGCCTGGTTGTATGTAATAAAGCACGGACGCCGAAACAGATAAATAAACAAAATCTGCTAAATATTCAAGAAAAATTGACTAAAAGTGACGGTAAAAGCAAATAAACAATTGTAGACTTTCTAGACACAAGACACTAAGTGAGAACTTATACCAGCGGTAAAAAAAATCAACAGTTGCGTGATATAATTATATACACAAACACAGTAACCACACCCAGCTATCATAAAGAAAACTTACCGAAAGCATAAACAACAGCTTAAGTACCAATTAAAAAAATGAGGACGTATTCAAGCAGGCTTCCCTTGCATATAACGAAGCCCTAGAAAGAAGCGGTTACAACATCACCCTCAAAGAAAAAAACCCGTAAGAAAATAAACACCCACACAATTCCTTTTCTAAAGGAAACGAAACGAGAGAGAGAGAGAGAGAGAG
>BMAT01000923.1:0-16386 GCA_019649035.1 Elysia marginata | reverse complement strand
TTCTTTATTCTCTTAAGCCTCGTCAGCTTTTTGTTGACGCATACTGTGTAGTCTCACCATCCTGTGGTCGCTTCCTATATCCACTTTTGTTATGATCTCAGTGTTTCGGAACATAGATCTGTCGTTTGTTAGTATAAAATCTATTTGGTTTTTATAGCCTCCTCCTGGAGATTCCCACGTCCAATATCGAGATGCTGGTTTTTCGAAAAAGGAGTTTGTTGTATAAAGTCTATTAGCCGTACAAAAGTCTATCAATCTTTCACCTCTTTCGTTTCTTTTTCCAATTCCAGAAAATCCGATCCATTCGTTCTCTTCGTCTGTTTCTTTCCTTCCTATCTTAGCGTTGAAATCGCCTACGATTACCGTATATTTGCATTTTTTGTCTATCGAATTTTCTAGTTCTTCAGAGAAAATCTCTATATCGGTATCGTCGTAGTCTGTGGTTGGTGCATAGATCTCAATTATTTGCAAAGATTCTTTCTGGAGCTTAATTTTGCATGAAATTATTCTATCCGAGTGTTTACAAAAGTCCTCGATGTAGTCTAATGAATGCCCAACTAAATGGACAAAGTACTTGCCAGCAGCACTTTTTGCTGATAGGAATCAGGTCCATGTTTCTACTGGGTTTTCTCCATTTTCTTGCTATTTGGAAGAGCTCCCAGAGGTCCTTTGGAAATCCTCAAAGATCTCTCTATTAACAAAACTCTATCTAGTGACAGTGTTTTTCAGTACCATTACGTGCTGGATTTGCACAACCGGACAAATATGGGTTGGCAGTTATTAGGGAGTCTCTCAGGGAATCTTCCCTTCAATCTCAAATTCGTCAGGTGCCTAAGTCTACTCTGAAGACTTTCCTTCCTGGTGATGATGTTCTTGTTCTATTGCCAACAACAGACAACAAACTCATTCTTTCATACAGGGTCCCATCAAAATCATTGAGAAAAGAACAAATGTGGTCTATCTAGTTGATTTGGGTGATAGAAAATGTCTCTTCAATGTGAATTTACTGAGGAAGTATAATAAGAGAGAAAACATTACACACCTAAGTTCTGATAAGGATGTTCAATTCGCTTCGGTCTGTGAAACAGATACTTCTAATGACTGCCTTTCTCAGACGTTACCTTTTTATGGTTTCAATACATTGCAAGATGACATTGACAAACTTACTGATTTGACTGCCAATGAAAATCCCATTCATTTCCCACAAACCATTGACTTTGCTAGCCCTGTTGCTTACTTATCGGCTGTTTCTGAAGAAGATGGTACCGAGATCGGATCATCACTTCCGACTCCGTCTTATAAAGCAGAGGTTTCTAATGTAAAAATTGATCCTAATCCTAAACCTTCACAGGCTCAAGAAGTTAAAGATCTACTTTACGAGTTTCGTGATATAATAACTACAGTTCCGGGATGCACAAATTCCCTGTGTCATGAGATTCGGTTGAAATCTCATGAGGTTATACGGGTCAAACCATGTCCCTTGCCATTTGCAGCTCAAGATTTTGTGAAACGTGAAATCACAGAACTATTGTCATTGGGAATTATTGAACCTTCTACAAGTCCTTTCCTATGGTGGTAGTAAAGAAGAAAAACGGTTCAATGCGTCTCTGTATTAAGTTTCGGAAGCTAAATAACATAACGGTCTTTGGCAGTGAAAATATCCCGTTACAGGACGATCTGTTTGACAAGCTTGATGATGCAACTATTTTTTCTTCTTTTGACCTTTCAAAAGCGTATTGCCAAGTGCCCTTACATCCAGATAGTAGGAAACATACTGCTTTTCAGACTCCCCTTGGTCTGATGCAATGGGTTCGCATGCCTTTTGGTCTTGCCACAGCGCCTGCAACTTTTTGCAGACTTATGAGATTGGTTACTGGACAAACACCAAACCTTCTTTCTTTTTTTGATGACACACTTGCCTTTTCAACAAACTGGGAAGAACATGTCTCTGCTTTAAGAACCTTGCTTACACTGTTGAGACGTTATGGTTTACACATCAATCCATTAAAGGTATCTATAGGTGCTGATAGGACAGAGTTTCTGGGCCATGCTGTATCTTCGGGTACCATGACCCCTGGTCAAAACAAACGTGATAAGATTCTCAACTTGGCAGCTCCTGCAAAGAAAAAGGATGTGCGTAGACTCCTTGGGCTACTTAACTACTATCGCCATTTCATCCCAAATTTTGCAGCTTTGACCTATCCCCTTTCAGACCTTCTTGTTAAGGGTTCTCCTGAAAAAGTTCAGTGGTCTACACGTTGTGATGATTCTCTGCGTGAAATACAAAGACTGTTGTCTTCGTCCCCAATTCTTGTCATTCCCGGCATGAGGGAGCACTTTATTGTAAGGTCTGACGCTTCTGATCGTGGCATTGGGGCAGTGTTGCTCCAAGAAAAAGGTGGTATCCTGATGCCTTGTCGCTATGCAAGTAGAAAGCTTAATCAAACGAAGGTTCGTTATTCTGCTGTTGAGCGTAAAGCTCTCGCTTTGGTTTTTGGAGTTACAAAGTTTCAACGGTTTTTTACTTTCAAACATTTTACGCTTCAGTCAGATCATAAGCCATTGTCTTATCTCAAATCAGGTGCTCATAAGAACGCTCGACTCATGCGTTGGGCTTTGGCATTGCAAGAGTTTTCTTTTGATGTAGTTCACATTTCAGGTTCTGAGAATGTCCACGCCGATGCTCTCTCAAGATTGTGTTGATACACTTTTCTTTTCTTGGCAGTATTTGGGTTGGCATGTAATGTTTGTGTCATACATGTAATTTTTCACTTATGTCTATTCTCGACTTTGATAGTTTTGGCCTTACATGTATAGTTCCATTTGCATTGTGTATATATACATTTTTTTCAAGTTTATGAAAAAACTACCTTTGTTGATTATAAATGAATTGCATGTATACTTTTGATGCTGATATTTACTTCATCTTCTTATTTTTCTCAGATAGTCTTCGTGTGAGACTGTTGGTTGTCTTGTTTGGCCGTTGCAAGTGTCACTTCCAACTAGGATGGGGGTGATGTTGGGACTTTTCCGATTGCCCCCAACGTGACGTCACTATGGAGCGTGACTTGGGCGGCCCTTTGTGATTGGTCGACAGCAACCACACGTGTTCGCGGCTCTGAAGCTGGGAAGTGAGCTCTTCACTCCAGTTACAGTCGTCATTGAGCCAAGACGTCCCTGAGTCCCCGTGTACAAAGCAGCTGCATTGAAAGAAGACTTCGCCAAAGCGATCTTCTGTGGAATGGCAGACTTGTCGGGTGGAGTCCAAGATCTAGAGTAGTTCGGTTATCTAGATTTCATAGTAAGAGGTGTCCCGGGTTGGAACCTCAGTTAAGCTCCGTGAGCTCCATATTGATCTAGTATAGAATAGAGACCTTTCCTTCCCTTCAACTGTCGTCTGATTCTTACCTTTGTATTTCTACTTTTATTTTACGAGAACATATTTTATTAGTGTGCCGCCTATATCAGCCTTGAGTTTAGTGTTTAATTTAACCTTTTGTGAACAGTCGAACGTCGTGTATTCCCGTGGTATTCGTCGTCTGTTTGTTTTGTATTCGGACGTCGTTTATGTGTAACTACGTATTTGTAAGTCTCAGCCAGTCAAAACCTAACACTCATTTGATGAACTTTTGGAGCAAGAAACTAAGTATGCGATGTGGTGTCGTATGTGATTCTTTGTCTAGTAGAAAAATCAGCGCAACAAAATACCATAGTTACGGTTCGTATACATTATCTGCTCTGGCTCTTAACTTTTCAGAACAGTGCAATTTCTGTAATTATTTGCGAAGACATGTCCTCAAGGAGTTGGGCTTCTTTTTAAGGTCCTTTTTGGTGGCATCATTATGCCACTCCCTGGATTTAACAAGTAGAGTGTTATATCCAGCTTCTTTTAAATCTTAGTTGCTGTACTCTTTGCTTTTGACTTTCCACAAGACGGGCAAAATATGATATTCATCAATGAACTCCAGCATAATTTTCTTGTCCCTCTTTTGATGGCGCAATGATGTTGTGTGAAATAAATGTGATCTAAAATAATTATTAATGAACGGAAATAAAAACACAAGCGATGTGTTGTAACCGGCATATTGTGAAAAAATGATACTTGACAAACAAGTTTGATGAACACCACTCACGATCGAACTTGTATGACAGCTTGATGAAAAATATCAACAAAAATCAGATCCATCGAGCATTTGACATCAAGAATATTTGGCCATCAAACTTACCAAATGTTTATAAATATGCTTGAGGCAAGCATGTGTGTCAAGCAATTATGGGCCAATTAAAGTGATTGTGATGTAGCCTGCCGGTATAGACCCATTTTGGACATCTCAAACATTCGGCCAGCCCCAAGCGATTGTTCTAAAAATAGAAACGGCGACCGTTGAGAGCCGTACTTTTTTGTAAACAATTTTCCTTCTTAAATGCGAAAAGTAGCGTCCGATAATCTTAAAACAAGTGAAAATCAGAACAGGTAGATCATACGCCCCCTTTTAAAGCTAAATTGTGCACTTCGATGAGAAAAATTCACAGTAGAGCGCATTCATGCACCATTTAATAATGAGTTTAACTTAGTTTTAGGTTCATTCCAGGCACTAGCAGCTAACATAACCTTACTTTTCAGAAGACGTTAGAAAGACGTTAGAATTTTGCATCTAGTAACGATGGACGTAATATTTCTGCTTGTTGTGATTTTGAGTCTTAAAAACTGTAAATAAAACGACTAAGGGCTGCTTTCTTCTGTTTTTTTGGAGTTCAAAAGGGGAAAGGTTGTTTCCGTTTATTATCCGTTTGCACTGTGTATTTTGGTTCACTCAGATACAAACAGGTGTCTAATCATGGGCTTATATACTCTAGATATCTAATCTAGGACTAGATCAAGGCTCAAATCACGATATCAGAAACCGAAGAAGAGAGCTAGGATCATCGAAAAGAACTCTAAATCTAGATCGACCTAAGCTTAAAATTAAGACCAAACTTTGTAATAGATTTGGGACCTGAAAAATCAAAGTTAAATACAGCTTTAGATTGATATCATGGGGGCCTTCCAGTTCTTCACAGGCCCAGTTTGTCACAGGACCATTTCGTCACAGTTTATCATTAGGAGGACCCAGTTTGTCACAGGCCCAGTTTGTCACAGTTTATCATGTGGAGCGTCCAGTTTGTCACAAACCAAGTTTGTCACAGGCCAGCACCAGGAGGAGTGGATACTGTACGTCCGTTCTTTGATATTGTCAAACCATATTTATCATCCTTGTTGTGCTTGTAAAGAAAAAATGGTTTTAGAAAATTTAAGCAGTGTTCGTTTCTTTTATTAATGTTTGTAGACCTAATATGTAAATTAAACGACATGGATCTATATCGGGTAATTGAAAATTTGTATTTTTATTATTTTTTAACATTAGGCAAGTAAAAGAGCATAATTTTGATTTTTGTCTGCACTTTAAAGCAAAAAAAAAATCAATAAGGTTTTGCAAGTTTAAAAGCATTTAGCAGCTTTTGATAACTTATTTGGTACGTTGCGTAGAACAAAAATCTGGCAATTCTGGATATGCCGCGCCATAATACTTAAAATCTTGTTTATCAGTCGCTTCAAGATCCCCTTACAGGATCATGGAACATTTTTATTTAAAAACAAAATAATCTTGATTTTTCAGTGCATTTTGAATGTAAAAAAAAAAACAACAATAACTTTTAGATTTGGCGAGTTTTTAAAGCATTTGGCAACTCTTCGTAACTTATTTGGCAAATTGCTCTGTACAATAATATGTCGATTCTGGGTTTGCCGCGCCACAATGCTTAATAAAGGTGCTGTTTGTGTGTTTGTCAGTCCCTTCAAGAACCCCTTACAAGATCGCTGCATGTAAACTAAAGTGAAACATAAAGTCTGTTCGAATGCACCCTGAATGGCGCCACAATTCTTTCACGATGGAAAAGGCAAAGTGCTAGAGAAAGATGCGCATACCTACACAGGACAACAAATGATGTTATGCAGCGGAGGTGCACACGAAGAAGTACCTGTTCGGCTTTCCTTGGGACTTAATTATTTAACAGAGAGGAAGAGAATCAACGGATTCAAGTGGTCAACGAGGAGAGTCAAAACCCCACGAGCAAAGAGGGACGCATTACTAAACTACACTTCATGGGAAAGCTACGTGCTGAAACCAGAGAAAATAGTACACGGACTGTGAAGCGACTCTATGATGCTGGGGTGGCACGGCAGCATCGTCTGGCGGCTCACGAAGGTGGGGTCAGACCAGATCTACCATCTTTCCTGTCAGTGAAATCAATGCTGCGGAGAGCTAGATCAAGGGAATTTCCCCAACTCCGGGAAGTGTGTACAGTGTAGTGATTGAGTGCGCATGGGCTGAAACTTGAAAAGGATAAAACTTCCATGCGCATCTTGACAATGACTGGGGATATGCGATCTTTATCACAGGAAAACCTCTCGACTCTGAGACAATGTGGGCGGTGAACATGGATGGGACATTCACAATACTAGTTGATGTGGGAGGGCTCGTGATTCCTTTGGTCAATATACTCATGGTCAACAAGACCACAGGCTGCTATCGTCAGGTCCTAGTCAGAATGAGAAGAATCACTCGACAATTAACGCACGACAACTGGCGCCCCCAGGTCATCATCGCGGACTTTAAAATGGCTCTGTGGAATGCCGATGGAGACAGAATTGCCAACTGCGACGCTTTCGGGATGCTACTTTCATCTGACCCAAAACTTCTGGAGAAAAATCCAAGAAGTCGGACTAGCGCGATCCTATCGAAAGAATTAGCGCCTCCAGGAGACAGTGAGAAAGTTTATAAACATCGGGTACTTGCCCATTCCTTTGCTGAGAAACAACTTCCGCGACCTTGAAGAGAGTAGGAGAACGCGCCGACTTGTTAACCACTTCCCAACTTTGCAGGACTTTTTAAACTATGTTGGCAGTAGATACATCCAGCCTGATGCTACCTTTCCTCCAGCTGCGTGGAATTTTCACAACAAGAACATGGTAAAGAGAACAAACAACCGTGTTGAAAGAAAGTAGCAACTTTTTTGGTTATGTTTTTAAACAGTATAAATTTTTTATACAATCCTCTGTTTGTCCTTCAGTATGTTTGTTGTTTTTCCGTCTGTTTCTTTGTATATCCGTTTGGCCCTTACATCTTTTTTCAGGGCACATAAATCTTTTACAAGGAATAACTGAATTAACCAGGACTACGTTGTTTTATAAAACTTTGAAATTTAAATCAACACTTTTACAAGGATGTGCAGTACACATTTATTTTCATAAATTGTTGCAGAAAAAATTAGAAGATGCTTGATAAACCTATCTATATAAGCAGTTGGAGGATGAGAAAAACAATTTTATCGTATATTGACCATTGTACTTAAGAAAGGGACAAATTGGAAACAAGTCGAATTATGCAGCAGTCACCACGAATTATCTCCCTTTTTATGAAATCCTAGATACGCAGGCACATATTTATGACTTTTTAAAAAGCCTTCTGCAGCTTCAAAACATCTATTCCTGAATTATGCTTCTCTGTCTCTGTCTCTGTCTGTCTGTCTCTCTCTCTCTCTATCCATATATTTATATCTCGTTTTTATTCTCTCACATCTTCTGTCGCTTCTGCTGCTGTTGAAAGGGAGGGAGGGGGTGCGGGGTCACATTTATTTGGGGTGGTGGATGATAATTTACTGGTACATGGTATTCTTTTTGCATTTTAAATTTTATTTTCGTTTACAAGTATAAGACTTACAGAGGCTATTAGAAAGTAAAATTGATGGCTTTTATAACGGCGGTGATGAGTCATCAATAACAGGCGATTAAATTGGTCAATAACGACCGGGGGTAAGGAAAACACACTGAATTAAAGGATAAAGGCTCTGGACATTGTTTCCATTTTATTTTCAGACTATCACAAGGGACTCAACGAAGCTGTAGGAATCCGCCACCCATCGTGGCAGAGTGATTAGGGCGTCGGACTCGAGATCTGGAGGTCGCGGGTTCGATTCCCTACTCTGCCATGTTGCAATTACCTTGGGAAAGCAATTTACCCTAACTTTCCCCAGTCCACCCACCTGCAAAAAAGGTACCCAAATACAGGCAAATGGATTTGTGATATTCGCCTGCGACATCATGCGTATGGGTTAAAAGTGGCCTTCAAATGCACTGGTTTGCCGGGTCATTAGTGGCGCTGCTCTGTGGCGACACAGTTGCGCTGAGTGACGAAGCCAAATTTCCCGAAAGGGTTTAATTTAGTGTATAAAATAAAAAAAAATCCCTCTGGGTCTACAGCCAAATTCTCAAGGACAAGCTGAGAACTCCAAGACAGCGGCAGAGATGGCACATGTTCCACCACCACGAAGAAAGAAGTGGCGTGATGTGGAAAGGCGTGTACAACCTCTGAGAGCCCAGTACAATGATGGCGAGAGAGATCTTGATTCTTTTTGGCGGGCTTTGATTAGTCACTTACTTTGGGCTAGTTCACTTCTCTGCAGTGCATAGTGTGTTTTTGAATTTTTCATATCCTTTCTAACTCAGTTTTATTGTACTGTGAACTATAGACACGCAATTTTTATGTGATCGATCATGACTGTTTTTATTATCCAGTATTGCATTGTATGCGTTAATTTTTTTTCTGACTATTATGACTTAGAATACTTTTCCTTCAAAGAAGGCGCTTTTTGAAATATGGGAAGCTTTTGACTGAATTAATTTTTCTGTTATCAAGAGGTTGACAAAGTTTGTTCCCTCTTCTGATAAGTCGAAGTAGGCCTTATGTGATTACTCTGCTCTCTTTTGTTAAACTAATTAGAGGTACAACATAGTATACAATTACTTTAGTTTTTTGTTATTACAATAGTTTTGATTGACTGCATTAATTTATGCCCTTTATTTTATTCTTCTCCTCATCTCCTGTTGCAATGAACATGTTTTTTTCACAATTTAAAGTGTATTGATCTGTATAATGTCTTGAAACAAAAACCATGAATAAATTTGTGTCTGTTACACCCTTGAAAAAGAAAATAGAAATTTATTTTAAAAAGATTCATTATGCTGGACACATTTGGGCCAATCAAGGCGGGTTGTGCCTGACAGTAAGACAAACTTGTCCTGTGATAAACTGGTATGCTTCCACACCGGCATCTCTGCAATTCTGTTAAATTAAGCCTAGGCATTTTGCAGTTTTAAAGTCAAGTAAAAGTGTTTTGAATAAGGTCTACCCAAAGGTACCTTAGACTTTAGTAAAATCCATAAGCTTGCTAACCACCTTAGCTTAGTCGTAAAATCAAGATTCAAGATTAGTTTTTTTTGTCCTTTACAAGCTTAATTTTTATATGACAAACACACTAGTTAATAAGCTTGTACTTGCAGTCTATGGGAAAGATTTTTTGCAGTTTAAATATATATGAACAAAAGGGAAAAGTAGGCCTTTCATGGAAAACTTTATTATATAATTCATCTTCATTACTTTTTAGATTGAAATTTTGATTAAGTTTGCTTACAAGGTGTTTGATACATCTCAAACTTTGTACGGTAACTCTGGTTTCTTATTATCACGGATATTGAAGAATTAATACATTTTTCTCATGTTCTGTAGAAAAAATGGTTCTGTTGTTTCTTTTTCTTCTTTTATGCTAGTTGTAAAAAAAAAGGTTTCTCACCTTTTTTGTTCATTTAAAATTTGTATACAGCCGCACTTTTTCAATTTTTTATACATGTTTAAAAACTGCCTCGATAAAGAAGGTTGCTCCTTTTCTGAAAATTTACTACACCATAAGCTTTTCCTTTCTAATATGTTTGTTTCAGATAATATAATGTCCAATTTTTCTATTTGGCTTTTGTACCGTTTTCAACTCAGCTTATCCGCTAACAGATAACTTAAAATTACTAATCCTGCTGTCCTAAAACTGCTCTCATATCAAATTTGAAGTTATACCAATATGCCTTTGATGGATACAAGAAAGATAATAATATTATTTTCTTGTTTTAATGTATTACAACTTTTATTGCACATGTTTATTGTTGATTTCATGTTTTTTTTCCATGTGTTTTTTTTACTTTTAGCACTGTCTTTGAAAAATCATACTTTTTATTCCACAGCTTCCGTCTTTTCTGAGATTGATGTCAATTAGACCGCAAATATATTCTCTGTCTAAACATTAAAAAATTGTGTTATATTGCGCTTATTTGTCTAATCAACCTATTTTTCTATTGTGGATATGGCTCATAACTAATTCTTCATCATTTTATATATTTATAACATAGGCTGACATGATTAACTCTTATATGTAATAATCACACAATATTTTTTTATTCCTCTGACTAATTTGTAAGCTTCTTCTTTTGTGTGTTCTTTTTCTTGTCCCCGCCCCTTTACCCCCATCATTCCCCTTCATCATCATAAGAGTTTCCGAAACTTTCAATTTTCAATCCCGGAATTAACTACATTATGATAATGCACGTCTTCTGGCCTTTTCAATGATCGCTTTAAGACTTAAATTTGATGTCTCTATAAAAATATAGGTCTATTTAATGAGATAATAGAATAAGGGCCAGAGTCATGAGAATAAGATGAAGAATCGCGATTTAGTACATGTACATGTATATAAAATGAAGACAGCCAAAATATACAAATGCCAAATTTATAACTTCGTTATTTTATGCGTAAAATTTTCAATCAAAATCAGTTAAATAATAAAATAGGATCCTACACCTTTACAGTTCATATTAAATGTAATATCTGAGCTAATTTGCATTTTTAGCCAAATTTAGAATTTTGGCACTAATTTGGCCTGACTTGAAGTTTGACCTTGAATATTTTATTAATGCGCATATTTATTGATGACACCATTGTGTCTTTAGTTTATGTATATTGTATTGAAAGTAGTAAAACCACTTTTAGCTTACCCCTATGGGCTGCGCAACGAAAATAAATTTCTAGACATGCTAGAGTTTTTGTCCCATGGCCTAACGGCAGTGCGTAACTGTGTGAGGTGTTTACTTTTCCTGAAAAATGGAATATAACATGAAAAAATCGCATACTTGACCCAGTTTTCAAATCATACATGGCTCATTACGCGCTGTAACACTTGGTTTTGATTCTGACGTAAATCTAGCAGATGAATGCCACTATTGGTACGAAGAATTCGCCAACTTTAAAATTGTCACTTAAACTACAAAGTTTCCCAGTGAAGTGAATTACTAAGAAAATGATAACTTACTTTGTCCAGGTATATGTCGTGTTTGGCCCAGCGCTGCTTAAACTACATGTGAGTGTCAGCGTCCCCCCAACGGGAACTTCTCGTCCTGCGGGACCTATTACTTCCAGATTACCAGACTGAGCGTCAGCTGCAAATACAATAACGTGGAAAGTAACCATTTGGGGCGTGAAATATTTCAACACTTTTGTAGCTTTACATACTGAGCGGAAAAATTCAAACCAGAAATTGAGCTTTAAGAGGTTCTGTTTGTGCGCGCGTCATAGGATATACCTCTCAATTCAAAGTGTTGTCAGATTTTTACCTACAGTGTCAAGTTTATAGCCTTAAAAGTGCCATGAATTTAAAAAATACACAGACATGACCAATGTTACGCTTGCATACTTTTCTTTTACACATATCTGTAGTGTAGGCAGTCTTAGTGCATTCGCTGCAAGCATCGTCCGTCACTGCATCTTCGTGGGCAGTTTGAAGATTATAAATAGAGAAAGAGTGGAAAAAGAGAGCGTAAAATTCCGTTTAATGTACAGAAATGACGATATCACTTTTGATTTATTTATCTAAAAACCAAGTATGTTTGGTTTCAAAGAGACATTCAAAGTAGTGGAGTCCTCTGAGGACTCTCAAGATTAGTCTTTAAATTTCCTTTGCATAAGCCTTGACGCACAACACACGTAATGGATGCACTTCCACGTTCGTGTAAATCTCTTTCATGGCTAGATCTAGATTTTTTTTTCAAAATTCCAAGCATGGCTTAGTACCAAGGCATTGGTATAGAAAGTTTGATTGAGGTTTGTCATCATAAGGATTCTTTGAAAGAAATTCGGAGAGAGATTCAAAACGGGGATCTTTAAGACGGAGGTACCTGGAGCTTTCGGGCAAAATCGGGAAGTTTAGGAGTTCTGGTATAAATAAGTATGTGCACCGTTTTACTATAATTGTCCTTGGAACTAAGATTCAAGTTCCATATCTTGTATGCAATGTTTACTTGCTACCAATTATGCAGCATCTTTGGCCTGAAGGTATTGATTGTCGTCGTTTCTTTCTAAAAAGCGAACGGTCAGGAAATGGCCCTGGCGAAGTAAGAGTCTAGAATCTACCTATGACACTAGGTGTGGATCTAACTATTTAAGGGAACAGGTTATCTGTTATCTGTCAGTATCGTCATTTGGGGCAGTAGCTGATATCCTAGATGATCCACAAGTTTTGCCATGCTTCTCTATCTTCACAGTATTTTAGATAGATGCAGGGGTTTGTGCCAACATTTTGCACATACCGGTACCATCCATGCAGGCTGTGGCTGGCCTCCCTTTCTTTCTTCTGGCCTCTATCTTTCCCTGCAGTAGCCTAATGCTTTTATCAGGTTGCGCCGCCTGTTTATCACCGTATGCCTAGGCTGTTTCATCTTTCTTTTGTTTACTTGACTTACTTGGCAAATAGCCCCTCTCGTCTCAGTCCCCCGACGTGGACCCCTTGGCACCTTCTTGTGCTCTTGCTGCAAGCTTACTACACTGGCTTCTCAGTTGTGCAGAATTTCTTTGTCGAGGTCCTTTTGGCTTTTGAAGGTGAGTGATGTCGGGAGAAGTCGTTGCTAAATACAACAGGCAATGTAGTTATTCGTCTCCCTCGTTATTTGGCTCCTTGAGTGATGAAAAAACTATTTCTTGCTTTAACTGGGAATTTCTTTATCTCTCCTTACAATATGACCAAAGAGGTGCCAGTGGCTCTCTAAGATATAGATGGAAAGTGGGCGTTCGTTTCTTTTTTTATACAGGAACTTATTTGTGATTTTCATTGGGTATATTATTCATAACACTACGTTAAGCTGTTTTCTGTGGAACACATCCAGTTGTTTTTCTTTAGTTTCCGTATGTGCCAATGTACCACATGTTAACACTGATTAAACTAACACTCTATATAAGTTTATCTTTGTATTAGTTTTGATTTCGCCGCCACAAATCCAAATGTTTTGGAGTTTTACAATTGATATAGTGGATTATTCCTTCTGAAGTCTTCGCCGTCTCCTAAGAGTGTTCCTATTTTCCAGGTGGTCTTGCTTCGGTTCAGTGTGATGTACTTTACTTTTTTTCAAAATTGACAAAGAGCTTTAATTTTTGTAATATTTTTACCATCTTCTACGTCAATGTTTTGCGATACAACAAAGTCTACATCGTCGGTCGGTATAATTATGAAATTTCCCCCGAGAATATTTATTCTAGTTCAGTTTCTGATTTCGGTAGATTGGGTCTTAATTGTTCCAAGGCATGTTCTAGATAATGCAAAGAACAACACAAAGCTAAGGCTGTTCCTTTGGGGTATGACTACATTTTTTGTAAACGGTTTTGTTTCACAAGCCCGCTCCATCTTAGCATCGATTGTAGTGTTCCTCAACTAGAAACATATGATTCTAAACTCGTCTTTGGCAATTATGTGTTTGAGAATGTCGAGGAGAGCTTTCCTATCCATTATATTAAATTCATATTATCTGTATTCCTTTAATATTTATTGAGATTTTCTATTGGAGGGTTTTTTGCGCCAAGCCATTTGTGCGCCCATGCTATATTCGAAATGCTTCCACCTATATATCTTTTTTGGTAGCCGTTTCATTGTTTTGTAAAATGTTTGTTAACGACTGCATCGATTCACATGCAGTTTTCAATTAAAAAAATACATGGAATTTGCGGAAGCGTCCGTATATAAATAAAATTTTAAACTTTCACTAAAACTTCTTCGAACAGACCCAACAAAAATTTGCTTTGTTTCGCTGGAAACATCTTTTAAAACAATCGTTTCCTGTTTTTTAGATCGAAAGCGAGAACCAAAGTAAAACGCCCCAGCCACAAAAAATGTTTAGTGTCACTGTCAGAGCTTTCCAGTTCAGTGCAAAGAAAAAAATATACTTCTTGATTTGATGTGATTATAAGAGTGCTGTGCTTCTTATGGAATATCAATTACATCTACGCATACTTTTCATTGCAACAGTTCCGAAGAAGTAAAAATTAAAACATCGCCAAATTTAGATGTATTTAGATCTAGATCTAGACTCTAGGCTTGGTCTTCTAGCTTGACATACCGTCCTTTTCACTTCAGTCTAATCTCAATCTGCACTGAAAAGGAAATGGTTGTGTATAGTACGTTACTCAGTTAAATGATTCATGGAAATTTGCTTCTATTAAATTTTATTTCTTCCTGCACAGTAAAATATAAAATAACACTTCCCAGTTCTCAGTTTTGATATGGAGAGAAGGTATATCATGCCTCCTGTAAAAGTTTAAAAAAAAAGATCTAGGCGTAGACTCTATTTTTTCCCATTCTAGGCAATTTCAGGTAGATAATCAAAAAAAAATGAAAATGCACTTCTGCATCATGTGAACATTATGTCTTGTGCAGCTAGACCTAGAGCAAAAAATCGTAGAATTAAAAATCAAAAACAAACTGAGGAAGTAGTAGACGCATCAGAGCATTCCTTTACAATGTAAATTCCTTATTTTAGATATGAGTGCTACACCGGGGAACTGAGCACATAGTGTGCATACTGTAATGCCTGTAGTTTTACTAATGAGCCGAGCGGTTATATCCCTAAACTTCCTCAACATCATACCCAGGCTCTTTACCCCCAATATAAGGGCCGTCATCGAAGAACTATTGTCTTAGAACATCAGAAACAAAAAAGATACTTACAGGATATAAATTTAAGCAATCCCATCTTCAAGTCTAGCTCAAACCCTCACCCCTTCTTTCTATGTTTCTCTCTCTCTCTCTCTCCGTCTCGTTCTATCTTTCCCTCTCTCCCTCTCTCTCGGTCCCTCTTTACACCTTCCCCTATCTCAGTCTAAGATCCCATCGTCTTCTTATATCTCCTCCCTTGGTACCTTATGTAAACAATACACTAGAATAGAATAGAATAGAATAGCGAATTAACTATTAACAAAGTCAAAAAGCACGAGACTAAGCTTAAAATTTTTGGCCCGGCAGCGACGCTTGATAGTGCCATATGAAATGAGAATGAGAAAGTGCTACCTCGCGACTCTCTGGGACGGAGGATTTAGTGATGTTCTAATAATTTTACTTACAGCATGCTTTACTTAAATGTAAAATTAATCCAGGATGTCCAACCAAAGTAAAATTTATTGTTTTCTTATCAATTTATCATATCGCACAGCATGAACTAACAAAAGAAGTTATCGAATGATAAAATCAAACAGGGTCACAAGAATAATAGAAAGCACAGGGAAACAAAAAATGAGCAGAGCTGTTTATCCTGTGGCAATGGCAAAGTGGATCTGCAGCCCTTTCCAAAACCCCCGCATGAATCAGAGTCTCTTCTCTCCAGAGATTCTGCACTTCCCACCTATTTCCAGCACAATATACAGGTTTAAAACAGTTTTTTAGGTGACTTCAATGGGACACAGGGATGCTAATCTAAGTGGATGGAAGCTTCAGTTCCGTGTTCAAGGACGGATATATCATCGAATTTGTTCTCATTTCAACTTCTCAAAATCAGCATTCGTCCGAGCAACTGCAAGGCTACTTTATGGACAGTTGAGAAGCGGTACACCGAAGAAAGAGCCTATTTCAAGGACTGGATGTATTCTCGCAGATCTGCACATCAACACAAGCGATACATTAGTGAGTTAATGTATGCATATGAATATATGCCCGCAACTTTTATGATTCATATGTTATGGTTATCAGTGAGAACATTCGGCCCTCTGATCTGGAGAACATGAAAGAAGATACAATGCACCAACCTCAAATGACATTGCCGTTCTGATGCCAAATGACAATGTAGGACATAGAGAAGCAATAAGTGTAGACGCATCAGTGAATTACACAAAGATTATGACCCTCTTCATTGTCCCATACTATTTCCGTTTGGCACAGATGGCTGGGGCCTTCATTTAAAAGTTTCAAGCAGACGTGAGATTTTTTAACTTCAGCACTATGTCTTCCATTTCTCGATTAGGCTGGACAAGTACTATTTGTTGACCAGGAAATTATTTGAACAGTTCAATCGGGGCGCGTACTCTAAAATTGAATGTGGTCGTCTGCAGTACTTAAAACACCAGCAGGGTAAGCGGAGGTCAGACTCTCATGGTGAATTGCGAGATGCCTTATAAGGAAGTGAGACGAAGAATAAATGAGTACCTCAAGGTGAAT
>BMAT01000922.1:2641-23175 GCA_019649035.1 Elysia marginata | reverse complement strand
TTGATCTGTTTTACGACGATGACTTCTGTCCCTCGGATGGTAGAATGAAGTCTGTGTGTGCACTGAAAGTCGACCGGTCCATTTACGACAGAGATCGGTGCGAAATGTTATGTGTGACATGTGATGAGGACTTGGGGGACAAGATCCAATCAGCCTATCATTATAGGTTTGACAAACTAAACCATCAAGATTTATCAGACCTTGGCCTACTCCCGTCTTTTGATAAAGATTGTCGCCCCGTACTGATTGTCTCACACCCTCATGGTAAGGCTAAGAAGATAACAGCAGGTGAAGTCAAGTACAGATTCAGAGATGGAGGATATCTCCGTCTAGAATACAACACTCCAACATGTCCAGGCTCAAGTGGAGCTCCCGTGTTTGGGTATTACAGAGATGTTTGGTCTCTATCCCCAGTTCATAGCGGGACTTTTGGTAAAACGTCCACAAAGAACAATAACCACCCCAACCCGTTTAAAAGGCTGTTAAATAAACTAACGGGACACAAGACTACACAAGAACAAATCAACTACGGTTTTGACTGGTGGAAAAATCTTGACTATGTTGAATTCTAGACCTGTGTTCTAGATGGATCTCGTTTGTTTTTAGATATTGGTTTACTTTTTTTTAAATTTTGCAACATAATCTTAATCTGTGTGTATAGAGAGAGATAGAGAGAGATAGACAGAGAGCTAGAGAGAGAAAGGGAGAGAGAGCTAGAGAGAGATAGAGAGAGAGCTGAAAGAGATAGAGAGAGAACTAGAAAGAGATAGAGATAGAGCTAAAGATAGAGATAGAGAGAGAAAGAGAGAGAGAGCTAGAGAGAGCTAGAGAGAGAGCTAGAGAGAGATAGAGAGAGATAGAGAGAGAAAGAGAGACAGAGATAGAGAGAGAGCTAGAGAGAGCTAGAGAGAGAGAGCTAGAGAGAAAAAGAGAGATGGAGTGAGAGAGCTAGAGAGAGAGCTAGAGAGAAAGACAGATGGAGAGCTAGAGAGAGATAGAGAGAGAGAGAAAAAGAGAGAGAGAGCTAGAGAGAGATAATAAGAGAGATAAAGAGAGAGCTAGAGAGAGAGAGCTAAAGAGAGAAAGAGAGATGGAGATAGAGAGAGAGCTAGAGAGAAAAAGAGAGATAGAGAGAGAGAGCTAGAGAGAGAGCTAGAGAGAAAAAGAGAGAGAGAGCTAGAGAGAGATAGAGAGAGAGTCATAGAGAAAGAGAGAGAGAGCTAGAGAGCTAGAGAGAGAAAGAGAGCTAGAGAGAGAAAGAGAGAGAATTAGAGAGAGAGATAGAGAGAGATAGAGAGAGAGCTAGAGAGAGAGAGCTAGAAAGAGAAAGAGAGAGAGAGCTAGAGAGATATAGAGAGAGAGCTAGAGAGAGAAAGAGAGAGAGCTAGAGAGAGAGAGCTAGATATATCGTTTCATTTTTTACAATGTATGAGCAGTTAATGTAATTTTTATAAAGGATTCATCAAGTTACTTTGTATCCTCTTTTCTATCTTTTGAAAAAAATGTACACATACTGTTATCAAAGCTGTGATTGATTTTCTTTATTCACTTTGCTCTGTTAAAGTGACCTTCTAATAGGGGCAGCGTGGCGGAGTGGTTAGCGCGTCGGACTCGAGATCTGGAGGTCGCGGATTCGATTCCAGACTATGCGATGCTGCGAATGCCTTGGGAAAGCAATTTAACCTAACTTTCCCCAGTCCACCCAAATGTAAAATGGGTACCAAATTACAGGCTTCAAATCAATTTGTCTTCTGAGGCATCAGTAGCGCTGCTATGTGGCGACACACTCACGCTGGGTAACGAAGACGAAAGGGATAAATAAAGTGTATAAACAATAATTCGTATGTGGAGAAAAAATGTTTTTTAAACGTTTGTGCTTGTATTTAAAAACTTACTGGAATCATCACGCGACATAACAACTGTAACATTTTAAACATCTTTTAAAAAAAAACGACAGTTCTTTAAAAATGTTAGCTGTATGAATTAAATATCTTGTTACTCTCAAATATTCATTTTTATATTTAGCACAAAAGCATACGAAATACCAAACGTATGTATCTTGTCAATAAAACATTATAAATTATGTTTATTCGCATTCAGTGTTCGAGTTTTGTTGTTATCAGCAAACATGACCAAGAACGATCTTAATACACGAACAAACCTTTATGCTTACCTGTTTCAAAGACAAACAATCTGGCGAGCAAAAAGACAATCTATTTGAGCTTATAAATCTAAGCTAGCTATTTGAGCCGCTTAAAACAATATCTACTTATTTGTAATTGATATTCTTTTTCTGTCGGTACGCACAATCCACAATTTTGTGTGGCTAAAATATAGTAGTAGTGAAGAGACCAATCGCATCCTAATGTTTTCAAGTAAAGAATGCTTGGAACATTTGGCACAAGCGGAGTCAATTCCCGCCGATGCGACCTTAAAAAGCTGCTCAGATCATTATTGAAGGTTTTTACAGTGATTAGCACGTTGGACTTGTGATCCGGCGGTCGCGGGTTCGATTCCTAATCACGACGCATGTTATAACTGCTTAGAAAATCAATTTATCTACACTTTTCTCAGTCCACCTAACTAAAATGAGTACCTGGCTATAGGCAGTGCGTGAAGTTTGAAGAATGTTAGTGTTTGAGCGTCTAACAGGCAGCCATGCTGTAAGCCTCTGAAATATGATTTGCATTTGCTTTGGTGTATCTTGGCCAGCTTGGGGAATATGTAAAGTCTTGAGACTTCCTTCGGCGGTGGAAGATTATATTACATTATTTATATGAAGACGGGCATAATGTCAAATATGCGAAATTTGCACCTCTGTGAAAAACCAACTACGTCTATACAAAAATGTTTGAAATCTTGAAGAAATAATTGGGATAAGGGCTAGCGCCAAGAGAATTGAAAATTGTCTTAAAAAATGGGCATTTATGCAACTTTGGAACCTTTCCTGATATCAAAATCAAGTGTTGTCATTTTTCCTTTTATCACAATATCTGGCGGTACAGAATTCAGTCTTTGGTTAATAAAAATATTTTTAAGATACCGACGGAGAGACTGGAATGTTTTCAAAGAAAATCTTTGGACTTCTATTCTTGTCTCCACGGTAAATCCAATATGCTTTTGCAGTTGAAATGAGGGATAATAAATCATATGATTAAGACACCAGAGTGAAGCAGTTCTTAGATTATCTGTTGGTTAACTACATTGACACGCCTGCGGATTTTCAACCACAGATCTGGGCATCAGATGATGTTCAACACAAGAAACAGCCAACAGAAGCTAATTGTACCATAAATAGTTCAATTTTTTAGTTCGTTTCCTAGCATCCAAATAATTATATTCAACTTTATGGACACATTGGCTTCATTTAT
The DNA here is from genome assembly GCA_019649035.1 of Elysia marginata. Taxonomy (NCBI): domain Eukaryota; kingdom Metazoa; phylum Mollusca; class Gastropoda; family Plakobranchidae; genus Elysia; species Elysia marginata. The sequence continues at coordinate 19,804 of BMAT01000922.1, read as the reverse complement.
GAAATACTCAGAGCTGCAAATAAACGATATATAACTAGGTCGTTTTGCATCCACACCAAGAAAAAACTTGTTCGACTGATAAAAGTCTTGCAGATATCCAAAACAAATATAAATGGTGTGTCATAACTGGAAATTACTACATGAAAGAAATGGCCCTTCTTAATCAATCTGTTTTTTTTACAATAAATTTTAAGCCTTTAAGAAATGGTTACGTTGAAGAAAAAAAATCGAACATGGTAGCTTGTTTGAAATCCCGCATCTATTCCCCCTTAATATAATGAGAGGGTGGGGGGTACCAAGTGTGCCTGAGACGGTGAAAACACGAACTTCTTACTCACAATTGGCCACTCGACCAAAAAATCCGATACTTAGTAAAAATGGCTCAAATACCCTTCGATATTTAGATAAAATGGCTCAAAAAACATTCTATACTCAGATAAAAATGGTTCAAATAACATCCAATACTTAGACAAAATGGCTCATATAGATCCTACTCAGTTTTGTGATGAGGAGAAAGAATGATTTTCTATATCGTGGTGGGGCTTGGGTTTGAACTCAGGGCTGGCAAAGCCTAAGTTACTATCTCTGTCTTTCCGAAAGCTTACTATTAGAATTGATTTTAACATATCTCAGATTCCTGTTTAATGTATAGGTTAAACGTTCAACATGAACATATAATTTAAAATATAAATGTTACTAATTTTTAAACTTAGCAAAGTGATAAACTGTTACTATTTTCATTTGTTTGGTTAGATAAGAAAATGTCTATTTTCAAACCGTTATGTGGCATGCGTTATATACGTACGCTTTTAAGATATTCTTTTATTATGATCAATTGTATATAAAATTTAGCTACTCCATCTTCTCCGATCTTTTACTTTTACCATATATCGATGGCAGGCTTATCAAACCTCTAATGTGCCTTTTTCTCCTTTAATAAAATCAGAGGTTTGATGTGCCTGCCATCGATATGCCTCTTTCATTCTCAATTTTTCAAAAGTAGATACCTAACTGTGTTTGTCTCCTGTCCAGGGTGAATGAGCCAAATATCGCAATTTTCTTATTGAAAGGCGTTGCTGCTTTAAACAAGTCAAACATCATAGGCTTCAAATCTAAAAAAAATGTTTATAAAAATATCAAAGTCTTTGGGAAAAATACTAAATATTATATTTTTTTCAAATTTAGAGAGAAAGACGAAAAAAATAAACTTTCCAGTGGCATTTTCTATTATTAACGATCTTCGACTTCCGACCCTTTCGCCCTGGGTGCTAAAGATTTATAAACACTTTGCAACCCTCAGTTTTAAATTTGCCAACGGTCAAGTATAAAGATCGGTCAAGCAAATTTACACACTTAAATTTTAGGACTCCTCACAGGTTTCTAAAAGCTGTCTGACTGGTTTAGGGAAATTGTATAAAAAAACAGTTCTTCATAAGATTTCGACCCAGAGAGTAAACAATGACCAACACAGTTTCTTTTTTGTCCTTTTTTAATTGTTCACAATGCGTTTGGAGATACAGTGGTGTTTGTATGTCATAATTAACAAATTAAAAAGCCTAAACTTTAACAAAGTTAAACACCTTTTCAGGCGTTTAAAAAAATCATCAAAAAAATCAACGTTTTCGAAATCTTCCCTAAGGAAAAATCTCTCTCGTGTCGACGCGCACGACATTTTAACGCAACGCAAGCTTTGATGAGATGGAGTTTCCAAAGAAGGAGACCATTCTAGGCAACATTGTCGCACCAAGCAAGCGAGCGATGACAGTTTTCTATGCAGGCCGACATAAAAAAGATTCCACTGCTAAAGAAGATGCGCCCACTTTGCATAGTGCAATTTCAAACCTCTAGCATTTGAGTTTGTTTGATATTTTATCAAAAGGCTACATATAAAAATGGGAACAAATAGTAGTGTTGCATGGACTTAGTCCTTGAAGTTGAAGCTTCTAGAGCAAAACTTACCACGTCTATAGTCCAGCTACGTTGGATAGTGTTACTTCTTCTGTTACTAAAATTAGTCTATTACTACTACTACTACTACTACTACTACTACTACTACTACTACTACTGCTGCTGCTGCTGCTGCTGCTGCTACTACTACTACTACTACTCCTACTACTGCTGTTGCTGCTGCTGCTGCTACTACTACTACTTCTACTACTCTACTACTATTCGCTAAGCTAGGATAAATAGTTAAGTCAGCCATTGCGCAATCATATGCTTGACACTTAGAGAAACAGCATAAATCATGTCGCCACTACGCTTCTTAGTTCCCTAGTGGCGACATGGTATAAGCTATGTTTCTCTAAGTGGCAAGGGAGAGAGAGAGAGAGAGAGAGAGAGAGAGAGAGAGACAGACAGACAGACAGACAGACAGAGATAGAGAGAGAGATATTGAGGAAAGAAACGGAGCGGAAGAGTTTGAACAAGAGAGAGAAAGAACAATAAAGAAATAAATAAAGGCGAAATAAACAATCACCGCAGGCAAGAGATGAAGAAAAACAACTGAAACCACTCGATGAGGAGAGAAAATGTTTCGTATCTTTTTTTTTACATTATTTTACGTGCCAATAAGCTTCTTACATCCTTCTCGCACAAATCTTACCAAAAGTGCTTGTGATAGGCTCACTTGTTCTGACCCACTTCAAGCTCTACTCTGAGAGCTACACACTCATACATTCATGTTTTCTTATGTTTGCAACTACAGTTTCAGTTGTCTGGTAGTGCAGTGGTGAACTCACACGGATCATGCGAAGAGTTTTTGTTTCGACACGAAGTTTTTTTTTTCTTCCTCTCTATCTCTGGAACTGCTTCAGAGCTATGCTCTGTTACTTTTCTTGTGATTAATTAAATGGAAAATTTCTCGAAGAACTGCAATAGCCGGCCGAGTCACGAGTGTGTTGACAGAACCAGGTCTAGCTTCTGGCGACAGATTGACTGAGAACAGGATGTTTGATCTATTAAATATTTGACACTAGACTGAACAAAAGCCAAACCAACCTAAATTCTTTTACAAGAGAAATGGCTAACAGGTAAGTGTTTTCACTGAACAATATAAGCATATAAATATTTTTTGCATAACTTCAAATTCACACGTAGCCAATCCTATAATCTCTCTGCAATAAAACACAAAATTTTTTGTACGCTTATTGTGTATGTTTATCTTTACAAATTTTGTTCTGTTCTTCCCGGAAGCTTATCTTCTCTCTTTTTTTGTGTGTGTGTTTAAACATAATTTTCCGGTCATATTTTTATCTCTATGCTTATGCTTATTAAAGTTTTCTACTCCTCTCTTACCTAGTCCTACTTCGCTAGCTAATTATTTCTGCCACCTGCTCTGAGTTTACCCGATCCCTTTTTAAGTTTAGACTCTAGTTCTGCTGTACCCGAACTTGCTGAGTTTAAAACTGAACTGTCACAATGCCTTCCTTTTTATCGTTACGATATCATTATGTCTATTTCTCTATCGATTACGAGAACTTCTTGCCCAAGCCTTATCTTTTCCCAATAGGCGTAATGTATATGATTTCTCTTAAATAACCCAGAGGTTATTTATATCTATTATATCAGAAGACTGAAAAATATCGATTTTAAATTGTTCGAACAAGAAATTAGCACCAGTCTTCAAAAGTTCCCAGGCTATAACATTCACGATTTTAATAACATTCTTTCAAGAACTCTTGATAAACATGAACCTCTTACCAAACGGACTATTCCGCACCGCCGCTATTCACCGTGGTTTGATGACAACATCCAGGCGGCCAAACAAGAACGGCGCTCGGCAGAGAGAGCATGGCTCAAGTCCGGTTTACAGATTCATAGACAAATTTTCATTGCGGCTCGGAAGAAAGTGAACAATGTAGTGAAGAATACAAAGAAAAGATTTTATTTCGCTAAGTTTAGTACAACAAAAACGTGCAAGAAGCTTTTCAGTCTAACAGACCAACTCTTGGGTAAAACCAAACACAAACTAAACGGCGATAAGGAACTCTGTAATAAGCTTTCGACTTTGTTTGATTAAAAAATCACAAAGATTCGAGGAGATCTCGAGTTTCAGCAAACAAACAACCCGCTTCCAGATCCGAGCTTTGAAGGAAAAAAACTCGAACATTTTACAGCTATAACAAAAACATTAGTTAAAAGGACAATTAGAACTTTTGCAAGCAAATCATGTGATCTGGATCCTATCCCGACCGATCTTCTCAAGAAATGTGTGAAAAATCCTTGTGTTCTTTCTTTTATCACGTCTATATTTAACCAGTCCCTTCAGAGTGGTGCCGTCCCGGAAGAGTTTAAGAAAGCCTTTGTAAACCCCATGTTGAAAAAGCCAAATCTTGATGAAAGCGATTCAACAAATTTTAGACCAGTGTCAAACTTTCCTTTTCTGTCGAAGGTATTAGAAAAACTTGTGGCTCAACAACTCTTGGCTCATTTAGATAAATATGGTCTGAAAAATGGATTTCAATCTGCATACAGGTCAAATCACAGCACGGAGACAGCCTTGATTAAAAAATCAAATGATCTACTGCGTATGGCAGATAAGAAAAGTATCTGCCCCCTTGCTCTGCTTGACCTGTCCGCGGCCTTCGACACAATCGACCATAAGATATTGTTTTGAAGATTGCATAATATGTATGGCATTTCCGGAATGGCACTGCGCTGGTTCGATTCCTATCTCTCAAATCGATTTCAAGCAGTTAAATGTGGTTCCGAAACATCAGACTGGACATTGTTGAAGTTTGGCGTTCCTCAGGGGTCGGTTCTCGGTTCGATTCTATTTACTATGTATACTCAGCCTTTGTCAGATATCTTTGTAAAACATAATATGCTTTTCCACATGTACGCAGACGATACTTAATTGTATGTTGAATGTAATGACCAAAATGTAAAAGAATCTCTCAGTTAAGTACAAACTTGTATCAAAGAAATCAAGAAATGAATGTCATATAATATGCTGAAGATAAATGATAAAAAAAAACAGAGCTTATGATAATCGGCCACAAAAAAATAATTTCAAATCTGGATAAAAGTAGCAACAATGTAAACGGTTTTAAAATTGCTTCGAGTAAGATGGTGAAAAATCTTAGCGTCATTATGGATGATGAGCTTTCATGACACCACAAATAAATAGTTTATGCAGGAGTATGTACTACCAAAAAAAAATATAGCATCGATTCGTAATTTCCCAACTACTGATGTGGCCAAGACACATATCTCATCTTTAGTGCTCTCAAAGCTAGATTATTGCGACAGTTTGTTAGCCGGTCTGCCATCTAAATGTCTATCTAGGCTACACGTTGTTCAAAACAATGCTGCTCGCGTGGTAAAGCGATGTAAGAAAAGAGATCATGTAAAACCAATACTACATAGCTTGCACTGGCTCCCAGTTAAAGAGCGAATTGAATATAAGACTGCTCTCATTAGTCATAAGAGTGTAAATGGTCGTGGACCAGCATTTCTTCAAGAAGCGCTTAAAGTATACCAACCAGGGAGAGTTTTACGGTCTTCTGATGACAAAAAAAAATTGGTTGTTCCTCGCCAACGATATTAAACGCTAGGTGAAAGATGTTTTTCGTTTTTAAGTTAAAAAATCTGGAACTCTTTGCCAAAGCCTCTACGTCACATAAAAGACGTGAAAATTTTCAAAAAAGCACTAAAGCACCGTTTGTTTTAAAGGCATATGACACTGCGTCTTAATAAGAGATCCATTGGTTTTCTATTATGAATCAATTTTATAAATATACCATATCCCCAAAAAATATTTATAAATATATATCTGCTTTTATGTATATTATTGTGATAAAATATCTTACAGATTTTTTTTTAGTAATGTTTTATGGAAACTGTTGTGTTTTATAATAGCTAACATTATATTATTCGACAATTTTTAAATCTATTTACTAATGAACTATGTTATTTTTATAATCAGGAATTTTACAATTACATGTATTTATGTCTTTGTAGATCTCCGCGCTGCTGTTTTTATGTAATTGTTAAAGCAAATTTTATCTATGTAAAGCGCTCTGAGCATCGCCATAGGCAGTCGTAAAGCGCTATATAAACGTCATTTATTTTTATTATTATTATTATTGTTATTATTATTATTATTATTATTATTATTATTATTATTACTATTATTATTATTATTATTATTATCTTTATGCTGTCTCTAGATCACTCTGTCTTTATTCTCCCGGCCCGATATCGTGATTACCTGGTATACTTTGCTCTATGCTTACATTTGGTTGTCTCTGGTCAGTCTGTACATTTCTCCTGGATCTAGAACAATCGACTCGGTCGGCCGGATTCTGTCGCCATGAGACCTACAGGGGACAGGCTGAAACCTGGATCTAGAACAATCGACTCGGTCGCCATGAGACCTACAGGGAACAGGCTGAAACCTAGATCTAGAACAATCGACTCGGTCGCGATGAGACTTGCAGGGGACAGGCTGAAACCTAGATCTAGAACAGTTGAATCGGTCGCCAAGAGACCTACAGGGGACAGGCTTAAACCTAGATCTAGACCAATCGCCTCTTTGGCAAAGGGCCTTACAGGTGACAGGCTGAAACCTGGATCTAGTACAATCGACTCGGTCGCCATGGACCAACAGGGGATAGGCTGAAGTTTAGATCTAGTACAACCGACTCGGTCAGCCTGAGACCTACAGGGGACAGGCTGAAACCTAGATCTAGAACAAATGTTCGTCTTGGTTCTAATTATTTTCATGTGCAAGCCTTTTATGAACATTTGGCCTCAAATTCACATTTGGCCAAGTCATGGTGTTTCAGGCCTTTTACCAGTCTTGACTATGTTTCGTTAAAAGCAATTTATTAGGTTACATGAGGATTTTTGAGCCGGGTGAAACCATTGTTTTTGATCTTATGTGTAACTCTATTACTATGATTATTTAGTAATTTTTGAGTGCACTGTTCTATGGATATAGGCATATAAAAACACAGTAGTAAACTGTCGTTGTTCCAGTAGGTTGTTGAAATAAGTATAAAATGTGTTTCTCCTCGCAACACGATTTATGTTTTTTAATTGACTATACGTGGCAAAACCGACATAATTGGCCAAAAGACAACACTGCTTTACTTTTTGCCTAGACATAACTCTCAATTGTGCTTTTTTTCTCGTCCAGTCGGTATTTCTTCTATAGCTGTAATTTCTTTGTCTTGTGCATTTTTCATCCCCCCCCCCCCCCTCCCCAAATTCTTCATTCTCTAGTTTCTATCTTTAGCCTATCATTTTCACTATTTCCCTTCGACTAGCGCTTTTATGATCCCATCTTTTTCCCGATCTCGACCTGTCTTTGGACCCGTGAGTCCCTACCCCCTCTCAACCCTCTCATCTCCTAAAACATAGAAGGTGAGTTTCGACTGCATGAAAGAGAGAGAGTGAGAGAGAGAGAGTGAAAGAGAGAGAGAGATAGAGAGAGAGGGAGAGAAAGAGAGAGAATGAGAGAGAAAGAGAGAGAGAGAGAGAGAGAGAGAGAGAGAGAGAGAGAGGGAGAGAGAGAGATGGTCAGGAAATAAGAAGTCACTTTTCAAATCCATATCAAGATTTCTGTGTTCACTTAACTGCTATAAAAAGAACTGGAAAAAAATATAAAAACGTAGGCTATTTCATTGATGACAAGGAGGATAGAGAAAGCAGGAGACAGCTCAGCTTCACAGCTCACGACAGGTTAAACATTCCCGTGGATAAAAGAACCTAAATAGTTGATAAACCAATTGTTGATAGACTAATAGTACTGTTGATAAAAACTGCGCTTAAAATTTCCGGATTTCAACAACCCTAATGATGATCTACTAAAAATCATTTGCACGATATAAAATACTTTTGGTTTTGTTTGTAAATATGAACATTGTTTATCTGACACTTAAGAATGCTTGCAAAGTTTATGATGTGTTAAAGAACCCGTTATTGGTAAAAGAACTTTAATTTCCATCTCCAGATCAGGTACCTGTGCCAGTGGATCAGAAAAAAACATCCAATATAGGTAAGCAGATCAACGATTTTGATTTGAGATCGTATACTGAACTATACCAACAAATAGAATTGTGAAGGCATAATGCCAGCAGTAGCAGCAGTAGTGGTAGTAGAAGTAGTAGTAATAGTAGTAGTAGTAGAAAGAGTAGTAGTAGTAGTAGTAGTAGTAGTAGTAGTAGTAGTAGTAGTAGTAGTAGTAGTTGCAGTAGTAATAGCAGTAATAGTAGTATAAGACGGTAATAAAAAATCTTGCTTCTTGTGCAATTTTTTTCCTTTTTGATTAAAATCGCTCAATCAAAATTTGAAACAACCCTAGCCTGTATGCAATCCTAATGCTCTCCAACTGATCCACAGCTATGACGTCACATCCGTGTTCTTCTGCCGAACACGTCACATATAGTCATGCTTAAATGTCAACAAAAACATGACATAGAAAAAAATTGTTGAAGCTATGTGGAGTTATAGAGCTGTTAAGGGCAAAAAAGAATTCATCATTTGACATTCATTAACGCATTGAAAACGTTGGCAGTAGTGCTAGTGTAGATGTTGGTGCATTAAGAAAGTATACAACAAGGTGGATCATTGGCGACGAAGCCAAAAGTCTACAAGACCGACATCCTTGTGGTTGACCTATCCCTACAGCAGATGCTAAGTTTCATGTGGAAGAAGCGCAAACCGTTACAATAAAACGCGAAATGTTGCGTATTTTATTAGAACTTTTCGGGGGGAAATGTGCGCCTCATGTACAGCAAGTAAGGCAAAAGTGGCATTCTTGATAATGATAACACTCGCATCGGTATCTGTCTTGAGGCTTGAGATGCCCTGTTAGACTTAGGTTACACACAATCCTATCTCGATTCCCAACAGCGAAGTATGATGTAGTTGCCTTAGGGAAGCAATTTATTAACACTTTCCTCATTCCACCCACCTGCAAAATGGATACTGGCATTAGACAGTGCTTAAACTTTGTAGAATGTTAGTATATGAGCGCCTAACATGCAGTCGTGCTATAATGCTTTGAAATATAAATTGATTTTGCTTGGGTGTGTATTGGCCTGTTGGGGAAAATATGTAAAGTCTTGAGACTGCCTTCGGCATACTATAAACCATATTTTTTTCGTCCTCTCTACAGTCCGGTCGAACTCTATTCTTGTTTCAAGTTAAAATGCTTTGAATCAAACCATTACACCAATGGCGACGAAGTTGAGACTGGTGGGTATAGGTGCACAGAGGAAAAAAAAAAGCTAAACTTTTCGCCGACGCATTTGAAAGTGACCCTCGTTGGCGCACGGCTGTTCACATAAAATATGATTGCTTGTGAAAATTAAGATGGCTTCACATAACAAACACCCTAAGCTTGTATTTCGTGTATGATTTTTATCTGTGTTACAAATAGTTTGAAAACAGATGAGGCAGGTCTTTTTAGTCGCGCCGCGTAGATATAGAAAATTAATACTTTCTCTGTTTGAAACTATTAATAATACCAACAGTGAATATAATATAAATGCCAGCATTGTGCGTTTAATGCGATCAATATAGGACTATCGATAAATAATATAAATATGTGCCAAGATTACTTTCTGAATTCACACTAATGAAAACAATACAAGATTTTATAAATGTATCTTTTATTCCCAGAGGACAGTGGACGAATATGCCGACAGCAACCCATTGGAGGTAAATAGAATACATTGCTAGCTGTGTATCTGTTGAATCAACAATCACTGAGATATAGAAAAATTGTTTTTGTAAAACTTTTAAAGACCTTTTCCTTAAAAGAACACACGGTATAATGTAAATAGAGTTATTATACTAATACAGTTTTGCACAAGAAAATGAAGAAAAAAAAGAAAAAAGCATTTTATCAACTTAAAAAGAACTTATCACCTAAAAAGGAAAAAAAAAGGTCACCTCTCTCACGACATAGGACTTGTAACGTGCAAACCATATTTTGAGCCATTATTGTGGCTGACAATGTGGCAATATACTCTCCTTTCCTTATCTGAATAGATTCCCAAACAGCATGCCAAATCCTGTCTCAAGAATATTTCAATGACCTTTCGTGATTAGCCTTAAACATAGTTAATAGTCATGTAGCTTAAAGGTCCAAAAATTTTGTTTCCTTTAAGTAGAGATTGGAAAGCTCATTTTTCGTGATAGAGTCGTACTATTTCTCTTCATTGCCCTATATAAACCCTGCCGCCAGTTCCTGTTTATTTCTGTTTCATTGCGTTTGAACAATACACCCGGTTCCGTTCTTAAGATCTAATGGTTTTAACGACCTTGACAAAACCACTTGCATTCCTAACTTGACCTTATTAAACTAGAGACAAGTGTGGTAACCCTAATACATCAGTTGAGTTCAGAAACTGAGCGAGAAATCGCAGATGCTATAATGTTGACGCGTTCTCGTGCCGTTTTTTTCAACTAAAAGCGTATTAATTTGACTGCTACGATCATTGTTAGTTTTAAGATTAGCTCTTGGCTTCTCCAGATAGGATGCTTATTGTTAATGACTATCTGTGTGAAAAATGTCTGGTTGAAAGTTTCTTTTTTTTGTAAATTTGTGATAATTGTTTTCATGATAATTTTGGTAGGTGTTTTTTTTAACACAACATAAGCTTCACTGTACCGGTGGATGTAACTAACGTTGTTGTCAGGTTTCTTGCACGGATTGCACGAGGTATTCTTTAGATTTACAGAGATCACATGGAGAAAAGTAACAATGTTCTTATCAGTTCCGCTTGGTATTTTTAGGCCACTGTTTAAAAAATAATATTTAAATTTTCTTTTTTTTGTTTGTTTTTGGCTTGCATAAAAGTGAGTCTGCAAGCTGCTAGACCGTGGCTCTAAAAAGGCCTATATCGGTGTACAGTCAGTGTAACGAAGTTAGACATTGTTTTAGTCTAGTTCCTTAGTCATGCTATGTACAATGTAGACCTAGATTAAGGCTACGCTTATTTTCTTAATGGAATGTGTTAAGTATTCGTAGTTATAAGTAACTTACGGATTTCATAACTCGTTAAAATCTAGAATGATCGCCTATTGTTAGTTTTGTAAATCTAGACTTCTAGATTAGCCTACTACCTTCCGGTTAATTTACATAATGTCTAATGACCGGCGACCTATTTTTAACTTGGCTCGCGATTGGGTGTCGCTGCCGTATAAGGCCACGCCTCTCTCACCTTTTTTGTAAAGGGTCGAATTTTCTAGCAATTGATAGAATTTGTGTGCTTTTTCTAGAAGTGTGTTGTGCTTATAAAAAGAGCTCGCGTGGTTGATAAAAAGGAGACATAAAGAGAAGACTCAGAGACGACGGAGAGGATGGAATACTGGACGAAGAGAGAGTGAGCAGTTTTCTGCAAATGTTAGATCTACGATTGGTTTATGCTGGACGTTGGCAATTGCACTGTTATTATTTTCGACTGCTGCTGGATGTGAATACTGTTTCGTGTTGATTTCTTCATTTTAAGTTCAATAAACTTATTTTCTACGTTCTTTACGCGACTTTTCACGTTTTAAAAGAACTCACAAGTCTCGGATCAGGAGTTTTATTCGTTTAGTCGATTATTATTTCTGGTGTTTGTGACAGTCAGGCCTAGAGACTTGCAAGTCTCGCGGTCTTTGATTTTCTTCCTCTACTATGATGTTCATTAGGCATAAACTTTCGAGTTTTCGCGCACTATTTTCATCGGCCTTTGTTGTTTCCGCCACCGGTTTTGGTCGGAATAAAAAAGATTCTGGTAGTATGGCTTTGCTTAGCAGTTGTTTGTAATGCGCAGGCTTTAGTTTGTAATAGGTATTGGATTAATCTGCTGGAATATCAAGGTGGTCGTCCATCTTAACACTATTGTCACAAACACCAGAAATAATAAGCGAGTAAACGAATAAATTTCCTGATGCGTCACTTGTGAGTTCTTTTAAAATCTTTAAAACGTGAAAATCGTGTAAAGAACGTAAAAAAGTTTATTCAACTCAAAATGAAGAAACCAACACGAATCAGTATTTACATCCAGCAGCAGACGAGAATAATAACAGTGGAGTTGCCAATGCCCAGGATAAATGAACCGTAGAAGAAGTTTTTGCACCAAACTATTTACGCACTTGTATCTGCACTTCGAAATTGTGTGTGTGTCACTCTCTCTTTAACCAGTATTCTATATTTTTTTTAATAAACCACGCGAGCTCTATTTATAGGCAAAACACACTTCTAGAAAACATGGTCTGGCCTTCACTCGAACTTTCTACCCCATACAAGAAAGGTGGGAAAGGCGTGGCCTAGCAGCGACATCCAATCACAAGCCAAGTTAAAAATAAGTCGCCCGAAATCCCTCCTTAGTCATCAAACATGGCGAGAAACTTCAGAAGAATTACAAAAATGATAGTTAGTTTGGTAGATAAATATATTAGCTAAAGTTGATGCATACTGGGGAATTAAAAATATAGGTATTTTGAGATTCTAAAAAGACGCCAAGCTATGAACAATGAAATGCATTATGTGGTTTATTGTCACTACTGTGCGTATGACTTACTTACTTACTTAGGGCCTTTCACATCTTTGTGCTCCAACTGGGACGCCTCGGCCGCTTATCGAATCCTCGCTGTAAGCTTGGTCCACTCGTCTCTCTGCTGTGCTATAGATCTCAGGTGCTCTAGATCGTGGCTGCTTTTTAGTTGCAAGTTACTGTTTATAATTCGGGAAAGGTCTTGGTTGAGGACGACAGGGAGTGTTGTTAGTGGACGTCCTTTGAATTTGCTGCCTTCCGTCACGAAATATCCGCTCCTTGCTTGATTAGCGGGAATTTGGCTGTCTCGTCTCAATATATGACCGAAAAGGCGCCAACGACTTTAAAGAATAAATATTGAGAGAGGGCGTTCATTGCATTTACTGTACAGAGATAAATTTGTTATTTTCACGGGGTACTTGATGTTGAGTGCTTTCTTAAGTTGTTTTCTATGGAACGCGTTAGGTCTTTCTTCTTGTGATTGTGTAAGTGCTCATGTTCTACAGTTATAGGTAAGAACTGACTTTACCAGTTCTTTTTAGAGTTTGAGTTTTGTGTTATTTGTGATTTTGTTTCCTTTTAACCAGACGTTTTTCAGTTTTACTAGAGCTGCTGAGGAGAGTTGTTTGCGTCTTTCTATATCCTCTTGGTCTCCTATCAGGGTGCCGACCTTTTTGGTGGTTTGCCAGTTTGTCTCCCCTCTTGAAATGTTTGTAAATTCTGTCTTGTCAACGTTCACTTGCAGATTGTATTTTTCTAAAACTTTACCTACTTCTTCTATGTCTATGTCCTGAAAAGCAATGAAGTCGACGTCGTCTGCGTACACTATCTGTCTTGGCAACACTTTTTTCAAGTGGAGTCGAAGGTTTGGACAGGACTGGTCTTACTTCTTTAAGAGCGTGTTCCAGGTAGATTGTGAACAGGACGGGACTGAGGCTATTCCATTGTGGGGTGCCGACGTTGCTGAAGAAAGGTTTCTTTTCAGTTGCTCCAATTATTTTTGTATCGATAATGGTGTTGCTCAGAAGAAATCGCATAATTCTGTGTTCATCTTCGTTGACAATATCTCCTAGTATCTACTACTGTACGTACATTTACACTAAATTTGACCCTTTACGTACTAAAATAATTAATGGTATGTGTTTGTACATATTGTTACTGCTTATATAAATTACAAATTTGTTTATCCATATCCCTCTCTCCCTGGTCATACCTCTTGCTATCTATTCACTGTATATCCTAATCGAACAATACCTAAATATAATATTACTTAATCATTGTATACCTTTACAATTTTTTTTTAAATTTCATTATGTCTTTTATTCATTTGCCCTTCCGTATTAGGCCGCAATGAACACATTGCCAATTAATTTATCCCTTGACTGTAAAAGTTAGAGTGGTAAGTTGAGACAGAAATCTACTATGGATATGCTTTGTTGAACGAAACACAACTATTGTCCATTACCATGCTTATTAGAAGAACATAAAATTTCATAAGGTCTTAAATGTGCTTCATATTTCAGAGGGATAAAAACAGACAAAATAACCAAAACACTTCATTTTCTATCAGTTAGTAGTAGAAAGTGTAAGAAAATGAGAGTGTTATAAAAATGGTAAATAATGTGACAGACGCCAGGAACGTGAGAGTTAAAGAAAAGAAAAAGATAGTTAAGAGGACTGTTGATCAGGTTTGTTATTTTTTTAATACATTGCAGGCCACCACGAGTGTGAGATCTTTCCTGGAAGAGAGCAGGAAGCAGTAGAGAGTGCACATATGTCGCAGATGTGTGAGAAAAATCCAGGACATGATAATTTCATCTCGCCTCAAGAGTTTTTAGACACTTTCATCACCACATTAGAGTCTGAGGAAAAGTATCAACTGTACAAATCCTTAATAGATTTTACTGTGAGGCTAAGAATGCACTGCACAAGTTTAGATAGGCCAGATGATGATGCCTTTGCTGACTACAGAGGAACTCCTAGGATGCGCATGGGAACCGGTTTTATTCGTCGTGTTCAACAACTCAAGCAAAGCGAGCCTTGTTGTTGTGATGTGTGTCATGGAAAGGTACCAATGAATCAGTTGGGATTTGAAGTTCACACAGCTCGTCATGTCGTATTTAACATGGAGGAGGCGAAGAGAACAAAAGTTGATCTGTTTTATGATGATGCGAGCTGTCTGTCGAACGGGAGGATGAAATCTGTGTGGGTCATGGGAATGGTAGAATCCCAATCCGACAAGGATTGGTGTAATATGTGGTGTGTTACATGCGACGAAGGATTGGGCAAAAGGATCGAAGCTGCCGCAAATAAAAATTTTATTCATTTAAACCATCGAGATTTAATTGACCTTGGCTTACTATCTCCAAGTACTAAAGTTTGCAAACCCGTGTTGATTATATCACACCCGCACGGTCAACCTAAGAAGGTCACAATAGGTGAAATAAAATCCAAGTACAAAGTTGGTGAAAGTCATCGTATACAATACAACTGCCCAACGTGCCCGGGCTCCAGTGGAGCTACTGTATTTGCATTCATTGATTCCGTAGGTGGCTTCATGTCTTTTCATTATTTCCTTCACCAAGCAGTTCATAGCGGGAGTTACGGTAAAAGAGATGAAAATAACCAACTCAACTTCTGTCAAAGGTTTCTTAACACGCTTAGAGGGAAAAAACTTGCGCTGCAACAACTCAACTACGGTTTTGCCGATTTACATCTGTATGGGAAACGTTGGGGTCAACAACCACAGGGGTAAAAAAGTTAAAGGAAAATTTGAGCTTAACATGTATATTACTAAAAAAATTCATATATGTAGGTTTTTTGTTTTTATGCTAGGAAAAATACGTTCTCGCCTACACTAAATAAAACGAATTCAACAAATAAAAGGTAGGCAGCTAAAGATATGTCTTGAAAGATAGGCAAGGGTATACAATTTTCAAAATAAACATATAGTATAATAAACAAAACCCACAAAGAATTACATTGTTCACACGTTGTGATTAAATATAAAAATTCTAGCTATGAAGAGGTCTAAAGTACAACAATGACACAGTCCACAACTGGCGAAAGATCGGTACCCTAAACAGAGTTCAACAACCTAGGGACAAACAGAACGCGCTATCGACGCAACTACTTCCAGCGGTAAGCAGAACGGCAACAGTTATGTACCCCAGAATATTTGAGACTTAATATCAAAAAGGCCTGTCACCATCTTTACAACTCACCTGGCCAAGCAGACCAGGGCTATCTAGATGGACATTCATTGAACGTTCACGAGGACTAGTAGAGCTAGCTATATAAAAAAGACGAGGAATATCGCACACCTTTTCACAACAATAATGCTCTATAAGAAATCATAAACTGTTGAGTTTATAAAGATTTTTAGCTGAATAAATGTGACGTGTTTTTAGTTTCTTTCATTAAACCAGTGCACTTTATAATGATTGTTCGATTATTTGACGTGTTTTTTTTTTCTTGTTATACTTTTATGTCTGATGAAAGGCATCAAGCTAGCATTAATACCTTGCACTTTTATTTTTCATTACCTTTGAAATTATTGCAAAATTTGCTTTAGTGTTGTACATAGTGCTTGGTAAAATGTTTCATTTGACGCCGTTGCTTTCTATGATCTATACATACAGTTTTAGGGAAAGGCTTCACCATCAGTCGACATGAATAGGGTTGTTGTTCATATTTAAACAATTTAAAAGAAATAGGAACACTCAAGATAAAAAAAGGACGAGATAATAATTTGCTTTACCAGATCGTGGTGATTGTATTGATATAAAAATAAGAAAATAAAATCAATACCATCTAAATATAGCCGTTTAAGAAAAAGAAAAAGCAAGCCCAGGAAAAATGGGTATGAGCCTAGAGAATATAAAATTTGCCCACTTAAGACTACAATGTTATGCCTCTTTAATATTGTGAGCATGCAAATATATAATTTGTTAAACTGCATTTTGTCTGGTGTTCTCGGTAGTCATAGTTTATACTCAAACTGGAAACATCGAGTTAGCTTAATAATTGTTATAGTTTTGAAAATGCTATGTTTTATGCGTATTTTTGTGATGGCAAACATCTCTTTCTTCTATCGTTGTTTCGTGTTTACTGGTGGCTTTGTACTGTGAATACCAATGTGTGTTTCACACTCTTACTTAATACAAACGGGGCTCTATGGTCTCGTGCTCAACGGATTCAAGAAAGATGCAGCTACCGGTTTCCTCTAGACATCTGCCTGTCTTTCTTTTGTACAAGCTACACTCATGTGATACAACTCCCCTTTTCTTAAGGGCTGTGCCTTTCTGGTTTCTCTAGACCGTGCGGCTCCGATATTTTAGAACCATAGGTTCCTCTTTCTTCTTGATCTTCTCTGTCTTGGTCTTTGAGGTCTTGCATATCACATTTCACCAGGATGTCACGTCCAAAAGGTGTTGGACTGGCCTCTGTGGTGTCTTTATGGCTGTTGATATCGACACCATCATCGTTGCTTGTCGACCTATAATTTTTTGTAAGAAAAGTTTGTTAGTGGCGTGTTCCCTTTTTTCTCCTTCCTCTCCAAAATGTCTTTTTCTGATCTTTTAATTAATTTGTTTAACGATTGATGCCTTCAAAAATCATGCATTGCTTCTTTTCTTTACTTTGTATGCGTGGCGCCAACCTTCAA
>BMAT01000917.1:31425-33357 GCA_019649035.1 Elysia marginata | reverse complement strand
TACTACTACTACTACTACTTTTACTACTGTACTACTGCTGCTACTACTGCTGCTGCAGTGCTACACAAAACTTTTCAAGCCTTCCTTAAAGATGTAAACAAAAAAAAAAACAACTCACGCGGTGACTGTAATTATCAAATATGCTCATAAAGTAACATGCACACTCGCGCGACTAATAGCACCAAAATTCAATACACCAGAACAGAGGAACACAAATATAGAATAGAAAACCTCATCTAGATCGAAGGTCTGTTGCAGTATGAATTCTCTCATCCCCTCAAACAATGGAGCAAGTCACGACTCGGCCTGAGCTGCTCGTCTACTGTTACACTAGGGTACAACCCTTACTGCGTTGTCACTTTGTCTGTCGCTCTCGTCTTTGATCGTGTTTTGTACCTCTACTCCAATTGTCTATCTGCGTCTCCTCTCTCTATTTATCCCTTTCTATTCCTTTTTTGATTTCTACCTTTTTTGCTCCTTTTCCCCTTCAGTCTATATCTTTGCTCCTCCGTCCTCTCCTCCTTCTTCAGTTTCTTCCGTTTTTCCTCATATCGCCTGTCTATCCATAACTGTGCATTATATCTCTCTAAACTCTAACATTCACTGCCTCCCATTCCCTCACTCCCCTTTTCAATTTACAAACTAAGTTTCTTTTTATTTTCTTCTTTAGCCTGTTTTTTAACTCTTTATAATATATTTTCATTCCTTAACTTCTCTTTTATTCATTCCTTTTTTTTCTTCTAACAACCTGTAATTGTTTCTAATTGCGGTGCATAAACCCTTCTCCCCCTCTCCATCCCACTACTACACTTACCTTTCTCGTTGTATTCCAATCTCCTTACTTTCTATTTATCTCTTTTTTCGACCTCTCTCAATGAATGCTCATACTCCCCCCCCCCCTTCCACGGCTTCCTTTTTCATTGTGATGCAATCAGGAATTGACGAAGATCTCTGGTTGATCGAAGCCTGTACAACTAAATATCTTAGGACTGTCAATAGAGACATTGTGCGCCGACGACGATAACGTAAAATGTATTAACTCCCATAGCATAGCGTGGGTTTTACAGCAGACGATTGGCTGACGGGCCTCGCTAGCCCATCAGCCATCTTGGATTTCCTCCGCTGTGGACTTCGTCCTCCTGACCGGGCCCGTAGCGCATAAAATCTAATATCTCAAACAGGACCTACAGTCACGTTCATACACGAAATTAAGTACATACGTAGTAGAAAGCTAGTAGTGGAGGGATAAGACTAGCTTCTTCGTCCCTTAAGTTTCCCAGAGACTGTCTTTCCCGCAGATAAAAGCCAGAGTTATATTTCCAGTGATACTGTCCCTTATCGTTCCACGATGCTTCGTCCAAAACAAAAGAGAAAGGTCATGTCATTGTTAGCCACATCTAGAACACTCGACTCGACTTCTCCAGCAGTGAATAATCGAGATCCAGACAAGATGCTATTATTTGTTTGGTGTGAGGAAAATACATCCGTATCCGGCAGGGACTATAGTTTTTCTATATTTTTTTTTTACCCGGTCGCACCTAAGCTTTTTAGTTTTTTTTTCTGTACCCGGTCGCACCTAAGCTTTTTAGTTTTTTTTTTCTGTACCCGGTCGGACCTAAGGTTTTTTTAAATTTTTGTTTTGTACCCGGTCGGACCTATGGTTTTTTCTATTTTTTCTGTATCTGGTCGGACCTAAGCTTTTTCTAGGTTTTGTTCTGTACCCGGTCGGACCTAAAGTTTTTTTTCTCTACCCTGTCGGACCTATAGTTTTTTCTAGGCTTTTCTGTACCCGGTCGAACCTATATTTTTTCTATTTTTTTGTGTACTCGGTCGGACCTATGTTTTTTTTCTGTACCCTGTCGGACCTATAGTTTTTTACATTTTTTTCTGTACCCTGTCAAACCTATAGTTTTGTCTATTTTTTCTGTACAC
>BMAT01000917.1:1425-26425 GCA_019649035.1 Elysia marginata | reverse complement strand
GTTTATTATAAAGAAACAGGATATATCACGTAAAAGTTGTGATGCAGATATATTTATTTTGAATACTTTAATAAGCTTATTACCATTTTCAGGCTAAAAATTTTATTTCAGGGATATGTAATGTGCATGCTAGTGATATGGAATATTTTTTATTGCTATTTTGTTCGTACCTTTTGAATCACAAATATTATCCGTGATGCCGCATTCTAACTTAGATACTCTTCCAATACTTAAGTAAAACTGACGACTCTTTTTTTAGTGGCGTCAAAATGCTAGGTAAATAATTCTTTGACAATGTAGCTACGAGGTTGGTGTAAAAATAATGCGTTATGTGCACTCTAAGTACTATGGAAACACCTGCAATTTGGCTTATTTCAGCCAAGAATGTAAGCCTCAGCTCCAGTTTAAAAAATCCTTTATCTTTATCCTCTGTATTATGTTTTATTTTTTTATCTATACAAAATTTGTCTTTTCAAGTTAAACCTGAAGTATTCTTTCAACTATTTTGACTCTCCCAATAACTGTGTTTCTCCACCTATTAAACCCAATTAACTTCCCAACATCAACCGTACTTTGTTATCAATCCACCTTTCTTGCTATTTCTCAGCTTATTTCTACCTTCATATCAATAAAGAGGTGTTTCTCTCTCTCTATCCCTCTCTTTATGTCCCTAAACATGTGTTTTTACGACAAGTTTATTGATACCTAGATCTAGATAAATACCTTTTATAAGGTTTAGTTTACATGTAGATCATATAACAGCTGAGGCTCGCCTAGATTTGTTCTCCTTGAGGAGATCTGGAATGCTGAGCTTTGCTGTATCAACCAGTGCACAGTCTAGCGCTCACTTTGCCTCTCTTAATTATGTGCGAGACAGCTTAACTTCTTGTCAGCTTTACTGTCTTTACGACAAACAGGCCCATACTTCTTTAAAACGTTAATTTTCAACAGTTATATAGCCTGAGGAATATGTCAGATTTCGCGCATGTAACTAGGATGGTAAATGACCCTGTCTATATACACGAAGTTGGTGTATTTTAGGCATCTTTAACTTGCATCGTTTAGGAAAATTTTCTCTATATTTCGTATATGATTTCTTACGCTTTTTGCCACAGGATCTTCCCTGGTGCTTCTATTTGCCCCAGCAACGCCTAGGATTCTTTCTACACATCTGTTGAGACAAAAATAGAACAATGAGTAAGAGTAGTAAAGAAAATACTTTAAGTACAGATCAAAGCTTCCTAAAATTAACCGCTAAAATAGAATGCAGTTTAAATTTTTTGCTATATGATTCCGCTTCTTCGAACACGTAATGGAAGTGATGATTTTACGTTGTACAAAAGACGTAAATGGGAAAAAAGTTCTACGTGAAGCCAACTTTTGTAAACCTTAGTGACCAAAATCTGCGTTACGGAAGATGTAAAAAGGCCGGAACTTCGAATCCAAAACAGAAGTTTTGCAGAGATTTTAATCTTAGAGTTGAAACAGCTTGGATCCAATATCACGTTTCACTTCTAACCTTACGCCAAAACCCAGATTTGAAACAGAGTGGACAAACAAATCCTTCTTTCTCACGGTTGCCGGCGTTAGTAATTGCTCAATCGACCTGCTATTTGAGTGCAGTAAATATTTTAGAATAAAGGCCTAGATATGGTGAATTTTGTCAAGTTTTCCCCATTTTAGGTGTCTTTTTTCAACTACAGACTTTAGAACCTATCCAACAATATGCCCATGTGTTCTTTGTGGTTACCAAAACATAACAGATGCACGACGCGTAAGAAATGTTATTCTTACTCATGAAAAAAAATTATACTACATAACGCCACATTATAGTAAAAAGAGTAAGCTACAATAGCAACGAAAATTATAAACCAAGACATTATATCTGATTATCTCATGGTATAAAATCTACTCTCATATAACATTATGCATTACGTTATGCTATGACATGGTGTTCTATTGACAAGGTTAGGTATCTAGCTAAATATCACGCCTAGGTGCAGCTTCTTATTATGTCTTTCAGGATCTAAGGGTAACTTTATATGAACAAGAAAAAGAAAACAGCGAAAAGTAGAATTGTGCAGTTTTTGCTTGTTTATTGGAATATTAGGTTCTAAATATACTTTTATTACATTCTTTTAGATTTCGTAGCTTTAACTAAACTATTTTATCCCTACGGTATGTACTTCTAGGTTTTTTTTCCAAGTGTTTGGACTTCCAAATGATTTAATGATTTAAAATTATCTAATTAATTAAAATTAATTTAGACTCTTGCCATAGAAAGCGATAATACATTGGAACACATAAAGTATCCATGCGTTACTACATACATGTTTCTTTACGATAAATTGGCGTAAATAGACTTTTTTGGTAACTCTCACTATATGACGTGGAATTATTTTGGTTTGAATAGATTGATTAAGCAATTCTTGTTATACAATTAAATACTAAATTAAATTACAAGACTATTCACACAGCTATTAATTCATAAGTGATACTTTTAATGTGCTTTGAAGCTACTAAAGCAAGACGTCACAATCGGGTACTCACCACGGCACGTGTCTCACAATCGCAGAAAACAATACGCGAATGCACTGACATAACAGGGTACAGGCTTGTGTTTGCACAGCACCAACGTTTTCTCAACCTACGACTTCCAGCAGTATGCTTTCCGGCACACGGATTTCCTGGCGCACCGTCTCTATGTTCGATGCAGTCTGTAATACGGAAATTGTACTAGCTTAGTCATAAAATCTACACCACCTATGTAGGTTTGAACATTTTTGTCTCCACATTTAAAACATTAGCACAGGATAGACATGTGAAGTGTATAAGCAAAGGTATGCCACTGAGTAAGAAAGGCAGTACAAATATTTTGAAACAAAATCTTGCAGATGATAAAATATCCCAACTTTGTATTGAAAGACAGAAAATTTTCTCACTACAAAGAATAGCATTAATTCAAATAAGCGGAACAGAAGAGAAAAAAGAACAACAAGATGTAGAAGTAAAAGAAATACATAAATATGCCATTACGTGAGGAAAACAAGTTTCAGTTTTTCCATGGCTGGGATAAATAAAGCAAAAGAGAAAAAAAACTTAAAGAAATTACAAAAAAAGAAAAACACCTGCGTCTTGTATTATACTCACTCTCTCTTGCGCAGACAACTGCAGTCAAAACGGCGAGAGCCAGGCAAATGAGCAGGGCAGTCTTCATCTTGCAGGTTTAAAATAAGATTTCCTCTTTCCCAGACGTAGGCTGTTTGGCAATGATTGAAGTAACGTAAACTTTGTTTGTGGCCTTCTTTTATAGCTTTTTCAATCATTAATTCTTTTTTTTTTTGTGTTTAATATATGTCTGATATCTTTCTTAGGTAGATTTTCTACTTTGATAAAAAAAAACTTTGATAGTGTGATTCAAGAGATGATCTTAAATTTAATTTTTTTTCTCAACACTATAATTTACATACTTTAATATATCACTTTTTAAAGCTGAATGAATCATTGTCAATAACTAGACAAACGCGACTTTAAATCCAAGATTTTAAGAATATTCATAACTCCCCTACACAGTCATGTTGGATGGAGCGTTCATCCACATGACAAACTTGTAAATCTTTCTAGATTACCAATAGTCAGCGTGACCTATATGGACTCACAAAACATCGAACAAAATTTGTAGTTGGTTTTTGAAAGTTACAAAATAAAAGATAAAAACATCAAAGAACTTTCATTCACTAATGCATTTGAAAATTCTATCTACTTTAATGTGAAATGATAAAATTTTACATATTTGGACTCGTTGCAAAACCACTTCATAAAAATCAGGAAAGTAATTATGAACTACATCACTGCACTTGTCCTTCATGATCAAAGAGGTAGGAATTTTGGCTCTAGTTCTACTTTTAAAAAAAAATGCGAAGTCAACCAGCTTCTAGTCACTTATATTTCTTTGTCCAAGCCTGAAGTTTCCTACTTTGCGACACTTTAAGAGCTAGTTTTTGCATATAGTTGCCTATAATTTAATGCTGATTTTTGTTAATTACATCAGATTCTATTATGTTTTGAAGCATTTTGTATTACTGAGACTAATCTACAACTAGTGGTTGCAAAGATGTCAAATTTTTTACTGGTACATTACGTTAAAAAATAATAAATTTATTCTAACCGTTCAGCTCAGTTTGCTGAAATACACGTCAATAATGGTTATCTGGAAATTGTCGAATATGCAATGCACCCAACTGTGATTGTTCAAATGAAAAACCTTTCAGAAATTTATTGAAGTATGGCTGTTCACTGCATTAAATGCTTCATAATTAGTGCAAACCATTTACAATTTAATGCAATTGTTTTACACATGTGAAATCCAGTTTATCACCTCCAATCTCTTCCAAGCTGTCTCCATTGTCAGTGTCTCCACCAAAGTCTCTTTTAAAAAAGAACAGTCATACAATTTCAATGCTATTTTTACCCTTCATTTAAAACGTGTAGACTTGCGTGCGACTCATTGAAATCACATCTGCGCACATTTTCTCAAATGATTGAATTTCTTGATCAGTATGGATTTTCTCCCATCTCTCTCTTTTTTTCTCTTTCTCTGTCCTCTGCTTTATGAAGTTATATCCTAATGGTTGTTCTCTGGGAGGAACAAACAATATTCATTATTTGGTCAGAGCTTGATCAAATTATCGAGATGATGCTTGTATACACATGCTTATGACGTGGTAATAATCACACCTTAAAGTTGCACGCCGCAAAAAAAATCTTTTCGTCCATAATAATACAATTGCCTTATTTAATGGGGTCACAAATTTTCGAAAATCTGCTTTGGACAATGTTCTATTGTTAACGTTATGGTTAGTTCTAGTCAATAATTATAATCTATGACAATTGTAAGCGTAAAAACCCAGCTTTCCCGACCCTGCGCTTTCTCATTCCACGATAAGGTACTAGTTGTAACTTCGTATCTTTATTGTAAACTTGTTTTCATTAGGAAGGCTTAAATTGATTTACCATATATAAAAGCTTATACCAGCGAGTGAAATTGCACAGTTTTATTTTCAACTGAAGCAGTCAGATTATTTAATTCGTTCTGATGATCTTTTTATCAAACTGATCTCAAAACTTTCGTACTGCCCTAGCATTATAACCCTATCTTTTATATGCGGTGAATTGCCAATATCATGTCTCTGTACTTTTGAGCATTTAAGCTTAAATACCAGGTAAATTTTTTTTTGTAAGGCATACATTGTCTCTTAAATTTTCAAACCGTGTAGCCCTCTTATAGCTTTAATCAGATTGAAGGTTAGTTATTGGAAATTCTTCTAGATCATAGATTACACCTAAAATATCATGCTATATTTCTTTAAAAGAACCTAGTTTCAATTAATAAGGTAAATATACACATCTTGACGACAAGATAGGCATGGATAATAAGAAACTTAAGTATCCGCAAAGATAAAAAAGGGCAAGGTTTTCAGTAAATTCAATTTCACAGATATAAACTGATCTGAAACTTACAATAATTATTGACATTGAATTGAAATTGAAATCTTTTTTTTATTCCAAGGAACATGGATATCTGTCTTGGTCGTGTTTCAAAACGCAGAAATAAAATAACATAAATCATAAAATAGATTTAGATGTGTTATAGTATATAAGTATCCCAGTCATTCCACAACATTCGATCTTCCTCTATCACCCTGAATATCACAGTCACGACATAGATGAATGTCTAGTGAGGTCATCACCGAAGTTGATGTAATAAAAAGATTGAATAAAGCATGTTGGCTAGTGTTAAAAATTTGTATACAGAAAGTCAAATAAATTACATGTATGATGTTTATAAATTTATAAAAAAATATTATACTATCACATTGGAGCATTAAATAAGTTTTTTTAATGTATAAGGCATAGAACATTAAAAATTTGAGTGGACAAAATTTAAGAATCAATGTGCAAGTATGAATAGTAATAACAATAAAATCATGTGATAAATAGAAGGAGTGTCACAGCAATTTATGGTCTATTGAAGTTTCCTAATGGATGTGGGGATAAATGATTTTCTTTATCTCTCAGTTCTTGGTTTTTTACATAAAAGGCGCTGTTATCTTTTGGATCTTTCATACTTAGGATTCAATGAATGAGATTGGTCTTGCATTATTTTCAGGCTCTTTTTGGTCACATTTAAAGTATAGAGCTTATCGAAGGATGGCAAACTACATTGTGTTATCTTTGTTTCTTTTTTAATTATTTTGTCCAATTTTTTCTTGTCTGGCACATTTATGCTTCCTCCCCAAACTGTTATTCCAAATGTCAGTATACTCTGAATAGTGGCAGTATAAAATATTTTTCATAACTCGCATCTCATCTGAAATGATCTCAACTTTTGTAAAAAGTACAAACGTTGATTGTCGTGTTTGTACAATGCATTTATGTGGGATTTCCAGTCAATTTTGCCATCTATCAGTATTCCTAAATATTTATAAACATCAGTTATATCGACGTTTTGGTTATTGATGTGTAAGGGTGGAATTTCGTCACATTTTCTCCTGAAGTCTACAATCAGTTCTTTCGTTTTTGTTACATTCACCGTAAGAAAATTGTCTTAACACACCTGTTCACCTCTTCAAAATAGGCGGACTCATCATTACAAAAAAATCTTTGAATTACTGAATCATCTGCAAATTTAATCAAGTTAAGATTGGGAGAGGATGTTTTAAAGTCATTGGTGTATATGGTGTAAAGGACGGGAGACAAAACACAACCCTGAGGTGCACCAGTGTTGGTGATTATGGTTTTAGATATTATTATTACTTAGACAAACATATTGCAATCTACCAGTAAGAAAGTCAAGAATCCAGTAGGCCAACTGAGGAGAAACATTGAGAGAAAGCAGTTTTTCAATCATTAAATGCGGTTGGATGATATGAAATGCACTAGAGAAATCAATGAATAGTACCCTGGCATATGCATAAGGGGTTTCCAGATGTTTTAGGCGGTCGTTAATAAATATCAAAACTGCGTCTTCTACACTTCTATCGGCTTCGTAAGCAAACTGAAAAGGATCTAGTAATTGGTCCATTTGGCGCAAAAGTTTACAAAGCATTTAAAATTGTAGGGATCAATGCAATTGGTCTTAAGTCATTCATAGAGGATATGAAAGATTTTTTTGGTATAGGAACAATGCTTGCTGTCTTCCATAAAGTTGGTATTGTGTAAGTATCAACTGAAAGATTAAAAATTTAAGTAAATATGGTGACAAGTTGATGGGCACAGGTCTTAAGGGTTTTACTATTTATGTTACCTGGACCACAGGATTTATTTACATTGATGTTATGCAAACTTTTCTTCACTTCATCCTCCCTCACTTATTCTAAGTTCTGTCATTTCTTCAGAGACTTGTTCTTTCAGGTTGTCTCTTAAGATATTTTTGTTCTTCCTTAAAATCATAACAATCAAATCTCGCATAGAACTCATTCTGGTCATTCACATATTTACTCTCATTTTCCACATTCACGCTTGTTTTAACAGATTCTTAGCCAGTCATTTTTTTCATCCCTTCCCAAGTTTGTTTGGAGTTGCCCGATTCAAAATACGATTCCGTTCTTTCTTTGTACTTCCGTTTACATTCTTTGATATTACTTTTAGTTTCCCAGTTGAATTTTTAAAATACTTCTTTGTCATTTTCTTTGAATTTATTGTTTTTGCTGATAACTACCTCCTTTAATTCTCTGGTAACCCATGGCTTATTATTTGGGTAAACTTTGATGGTCTCGCGCTTAATAATATATGATGAGATGGTATCAGTCAGTTCATTTATATCAGTACAATTGTTTATAAACACATCCCAGTACGTCTTTTCAAAACATTCTTGCAGTTGTAGAGTAGTGTCCGAGGTCCACTTTTTAACAACTTTCACGGCAGGCTTGGCGCGCTTTAATAAAGGCTTTTATTTTGGTATAAGTTGTACATTGTTGTGATCAGAGTCTCCCAAAGGGGCGAGTGGTACACACTTGCAGGCATCAGAAATGTTACAATAGCACAGATCAAGCGTTCGGTCAACTCTTGTTGGACAGGACACGTACTGGTGGTAGTGGGGGATTGCACTGTCAAGCGAGCAGTGATTAAAGTCACCAAGTATTATTTTCAGGGCGTCGGGCGATTTTGTTTCTTGTTCATGGATGCGTGAAGTAATGTTCCGACAGCCTCTGTCTCGTTTGCTGTTGGCGGTATATAGATGACATTGACCAACACACCTGTAAGCTCACGTGGTAAATAGTATAGTCGGATATTCTGTAATGCGGCTAATTATCTTACCAATTCAATGCAAGGACAAAGAAATGGAACTGCTTTGTTCTCTAGAGTTACTGACGACAATTTAGAGATTGAAAAAGAGTCACATTTAATGTCAGGTTAGGAAGTTCAGTTGCATGAAACAACAATCATGTCACCGACATTAGGGCTGTTTCCGCCATCAACATTAGCTGAGACACCATTCGTCTTGATTGTATAAACTCGTAAAAAATAAGAGAGATTCTAGTAGCCATTATCCCCAAGTAAAAAGCCAAAGAGTCCTCTGTTGTGGAGTCTCATACATATAGCACAAGTAAAAAATTCTTTTCCTCATGAGTAGATCTTGGCCATCTTGTTACAAGATTACATATTCTGTTATTTTAATAACACACCGCTTAAAATTTGATTGAGAACTGCCCTTGTCTGTTCCGAAAAATTCCGGCGTCCTACCAGATGGGCAGATAATGTAGATGTTAGTAAAATCTATACAACCAATAAAGCCTTGAAATCTTACAATCTTAGAACTATTTAGCTTAACACTGTTTCCTTTAGCAGGAATTGAGAAAATAACAGAATCCTGATGTTTTGCTACAATGGCACTGGCCTGCCCATGAAAAATTCTGAAAGCAGTTAATTAATTTTAATTTTAATCTTATTTAGGCCTACAAAACATTCGCAGGCAAAGCGAGAGAGACAAAGATCAGAAGAATTTTCGTGATTTTTGGAAGGTAGTAAGATATAAACGATTACAGTCAAACATGAATGAACAGATGTACTCAGCGTGAGATGAGGTAGAAACTTATGGTTTTGGGTCTCAGGACAAACATACAAGTGCAATCATAGATAGAAAAAAACAGACACACAGAAGGAGAGATATAGATGAGAAAGAGAGAAGATGTGGACTCTGATAAAAAGCAGAATTAAATTAGGGAGATTGAACAATAAAGAAAAGAAGTTGAATTTAGTTGTGAACATAGAGACAGATTATCTGACACGAACGCGCAAAAGATATCAGTTATTGTGAGTTCAACTAACTTAGTACAAACTAGTTGTCTACGTTGCATGTCCGTGTATGTCGCGCTGACTCTGAATAATCTAGTGTATCCTGTAAAAAACGCTCCCTGCAACATTGGCCCTAAGGATAGGTTTCAAGTATGTGTTACGTCCTGGTTTTTAAATGGCTTTTACCGAGTTCCTGACAATGACGCGTTCAGATATAAAAATATAGTTTACATTTAAATAATTTCTTCTAGAGGCATAGTAAACGTAAAATGCTAAATCCACCAAAAAGTATGCTGATTGATACAACCTAATGTTTTTTGTCAGAGGAGAAAATCTCCATAATTATGAGGGCTTTAAATTTATATAAAAAAAAACAAACTAAATAATGATTGAGAAAGCTATAAAAGAAAGCTTCAATTGTACTATACTTCAATCATTGCAAACAAGCTTCCAATATCAATCATAAGCCTACGCCTGGGAAAGAGGAAATCTTCAATTAAACCTGCAAGATGAAGACTGCCCTGCTCATTTGCCTGGCTCTCGCCATTTTGACTGCAGTTGTCTGCGCAAGAGAGAGTGAGTATAGTCATCATCATCATCATCATCATCATCATCATCATCATCATCATCATCATCATCATCATAATCATCATCATCATCATCATCATCATCATCATCATCCAGTGCCGTGCCGCATGGCGTTGGCGATCATGCCCCTCCAAACATCATGCTCTCTTGTCATTTTGATCATTTCTACCGTAGAGCCCACTCTAAGCCAAGACGCCAGCCCGTCAGTCGTTTTCTCATGTAGTCTTCCTCTACCACGTCTCCCAATAAACATTCCAGTCGTCACAAGCTGTTCCTGTCTTTCTCTTCTCATGATATGGCCGAAAAAGGTAGCTTGTCGTTTTCTTACTTTATTTATTTTTCAACCACCGAGGTCACTTCATACCTGGTCCGTGGACGTTAGTATAAAACGAGACATAATTTTTTTTGCCTGCAAGATCCAAGTGTAATAAAAATAAAACTTGTTTTTTCCTTAGGTGAAACCATTTCCTTATGACATATTCAGTTATGTCTTTGATTAATGCACATTATTTTATATTCGTTATTGTTATCTTCTTTTCTCTCCCGTTTCGATTTAATGATATTCTTTTTTGAGAGTTGATTCAAAACAATAACAAATATTCAAATCGTTAATACAAACTTTAAGAATTTTATCGACTTAAAACTTTGATTCAAAATCTTATCCAATTCATATTTGTAGCCACTGCTAATAATTTTTTTGAATGTGGAAAGAAAAACCTTTGAACCGTTAGAGGTAGTGTAGAACTAACTAATCTAGTACAATTGCCGGATTACAGACTGCATCGAACATAGAGACGGTGCGCCAGGAAATCCGTGTGCCGGAAAGCATACTGCTGGAAGTCGTAGGTTGAGAAAACGTTGGTGCTGTGCAAACACAAGCCTGTACCCTGTTATGTCAGTGCATTCGCGTATTGTTTTCTGCGATTGTGAGACACGTGCTGTGGTGAGTACCTGATTGTGACATCTTGCTACAGTAGCCTCGGTACACATCTAAAGTATTACGTCATACAAAATAGTTGTGTGAATAATCTTGTAATATTAGTTAAAATAGGGTTTTGACATAAGAGTATAAGTGAATGTCATTGCGGATCGACTCAGTTTCTGCTCTACAATGAAAATGTTTGGAAAACTACTTTATTGGATTTGACCTTTCGGCCATTTTACATCTACAGCCATGCACCTTTTTGGCACTAAGGTTCTAAAAATGCTGGTTCCACAGAGAACATTTTTTGTTCCTTCGTACGTCTTTTTTACAATGTATAAACATCACGTCCAACGAGGTTTTGAAAAAGTGAGATTATATACCAAAAAAAATTCAAACTGCTTACTAGTTCTTCAGCTTCTGACTTAAGGAATCTTGTAGCTTTTTACTAAGGTACTTTTTAAACAACTCTTACTTATTTTACTTTTTTTTTGTCTCAACAGATGTGTAGGAGAAACCCTAGGCGTTGCTGGGGCAAATAGAAGAATATGGAAAGATCCTGCGGTAAATATTTAAACAAATCTTAGACGAAGCATAGAGAAAATTTGTATCATACACTGCAAGTTAGGATAAACCAACATACTTTTGATACACAGGGTAATCCACCATTAAAGTGACACGCACAAAATCTCATTATGTTTTCGGTTAATGAGCTTTAGAAAGGGTCTGCGTTTTTTTTCTCTGTGATTTCTATTCTCTTTGTGACCCGGTTTCATTACATGATTAGATAAACTCTCTTTTTGGTTCATGCTGTTATGCTGTTATGCTGTACGATACGATACATTGACAAATAATTAGTACTTCATATAATATTGTGTGGTTAGACATTCTTGGCTATTAATGTACGTTTATACAGATAGACACGCTGTGAATAAAACTAATAGAACATTACTAGACCCTCTGCTCCAGAGAATCGCGAAGGAGAACTTACACATTCCCAGTCTATATGGGACTATCAAGTGTCACAACGAGGCCAAAAAATTTAAAATCAGTCTCGTGCTATGGTGAATTTGTTAGTTACTAATTCAATATTCTATTCTAGGGTTTATAAGGTACGAAGAGAAGAGACATAAGGAGAGAGTGAGATCAGATTGGGATAGAGAGGAAGAGAGAGAGAGAGAGAAAGAAAAAGAGAGAGAGGGAGGAAGGAAGAGAGAGAGGGAGTGAGAGATTTTAACTATTATTGAAAGTAGGATAAATCTGTTATAGATATATATATATAAATATAAAACCCAAGGATTGCTGCATCACTGGTAATATTTTTTGTCGAAAGAGAAAGAACAAGATAGGAATGAAAAATATGACATAGAACTAGCATGCCCCTTACATCTCTCCGAAATATAAATTTAGCCTGAAAAATACAGTAAACATATTAATAAAAAAATCTATCAAAACACAGAATATACTTGATATAGTCTGTTTCTTTATAATAAATCTGCATAGACGATAACAATTGCATAAGATTATACTCCTGCGTGATAACATTTAAAACTATTTTTAGTGGTATTTTCCCTCATGTAACACTATAGGTACAATGAACTTAGGAAAAAGTTACTGAACAAGAGATGATTCAAATCATTTTAATTAGTTTTTACTTTTCATTTCAGATTCTCAACAGACTGACCGATGGAAAAAAGGAATTACGATTTAGTTTGTGACTTTCATCTTTTTCAAGTCTAATGTTGATCAATAAACTCTACTACTTCTGCAGTTTATGACTTTTGATGGATTTGATTTTATCTTAAAATTAATATTTGGATGAATCTAACTGACACCCGTTTTAGTTGTTACTTCGCTGTTGATTTTGTTTCGTAACATTGTCCTAAACCTGTCTCTCTTTTTGATACGTGGCAATAAGATAAAAAAATGCTGGACAAGAAAGGTAAATACACAAAAAAGTAAAAAGATGAGAGAATAAAAAAAACTCTGTCTGCCTCTCTCTCTCTCTCTCGTTCTCTCTCTGTGTTTATCTCTCTAACTTTATTTCTTAATATCTTTTTTATGTCTTTTGAATATGTGCGTCTGTCTCTATCTCTCCCACTTTCTATTATGACTCTAATAATAAATTACATTCTAAGCGTCTGCGTCAATATTCTGTCTCTGAGATATTTTAGATGCCTATTAGCGAACATCAAATGCGTTGTCGCATGCCGTACACGACAAAGCTACATTATGAATTTTACGGTTTTCCTCTAAATCAGCGACTGAAATCTTCCTTATCGTCATCTGAATAGTGGTTTCCTTTGAGGTACTCCTTCAGCTGAGGAACAAAAGGCGGGTGGAGGAAATTCTGAAAATTGCAATAGGTGCAGCAAGATATTTTGGAATCGCAAATCTTTCATTGCGTCTTGAATTAGCAGACGCGTGTGTGGATGTGCTATGTTATGGCGCAAAGTAGCTCTTCTTTCTCGCATCGAACTCGTGACAGTTTTGCTACATTTTTCTCAGGATCCTAGTACATTGTTGAGAGTGGATGACGCGGCCTATGCCCAAAATCTATAATGAATTATATTATCGCAAACCCAAAGCACCTAATTACTTTTAGTCTTTTCCTCGTCTCTACTCTAGATTTAAGCCTAATTATCAAAGATCTATCACTGAAATGGTACACTCTGAATGTTAGCGTGATCAATTCTTGACTAGTTTTTAGAGGTCCTCTAGATTCTACATTATACCTAGAGTATAATTCTATATTTAATGTATCGATTAGACCTAGAAAAAAAATAACACGGATTCTTTTTTCACCAAGTTTGATCTTCTCATTTTAAGCGAAATTGTCGGTTTTAGGACACCCAGTAATAGATCAAGATTAGATTAAAGGTAGTTTGTTTGAACTAAATGTCAAGTTCTTTTCTTCGCCTCATTGCATAAGAAAATAAACTCATAACATTTGTTAAAGCTTAAAAACCGTTTTTTTTATTTTCGGCTATAGAAATATTCGAGATCTTGGCTAAATCAGGTCCAAACCTTTGCTGAACCTAATCCAGATCTTTGATGGATCTACAATGCGTAAGATCTATAGATTTCTTACAAGGATTGCACCAAGTAGAAAAACGAATTCGATTCATATAAAAATGCTTACTCATCAATTTTGCTAGGCATTTAATGGTTCTGAACAAAATTAGATTATAGCTAAATTTATTCAAAACACTCAAAACAAATTAAGCTTATGAACCTAACCTAGATTAAGGAGATCAAGTGGAGATAAAGATAAATAAATTTATGGATTTAATGAGAACGTTTTAAAAGTTTAGTTATAATATTTGAACAAAATTTCTTTTGCATCAAAAGTTATGTTGCATAAGAAGACTAATGCGTAAATTTTGTAGTATTGAAAATAGTTTTTGCAATAATGGTTCTTAATAATCGATGCGGATTATCAAAGGCGGTCTAGCAGCATTTTATTCATAACTAACTGACATACCTCTTCTACGAACGGGACAAATGTCGATGTAATTCCATTAGTTTAAAATGTATAATAATTATTTACCCTGAAAAAGTTATTTGTGTCTTGTTTTGGAAACGCACATTTTTTTTCTCATGAATAAGAATGGTGTTAGTCGATTAGCTAATCTAAGATTTGTTTTCTTAGCTTTTGCTTGTATCGCGTCTCGGTAGACGCTTTGATGGAAAACAACTCGTTTTCAATGGTAGTTTTTGTTAGATGTTGTTTGCGGCTTTTTTTAAAACCTGATTGTTGTAGTTGTTTTTGTCACTTCATGTTACAGTTTTCTCTTATTTTGCTTCTGTGATGTCTTGCCTTTGGTGTCTTAGTTGTAAGATTTATTCTTCCCTTCAGAGGCATTTTCAACCTGAAACTGTAGGTCTAAAATCTAGAAATCTATTGCAGTTTACATTTTCAACCTGAAACTGTAGGTCTAAAATCTAGAAATCTATTGCAGATTACATTTTCAACCTGAAACTGTAGGTCTTAATCTAGAAATCTATTGCAGATTACATTTTCAACCTGCCTTCAAAAAGATTGGAATTCAGCAAGTAGATATAGATCTATAGTTTCTTCTAAATAGTTAAGAGTTCCTTATATAACCGTAAACAAATTATATTTCATATATATATACGGGGGAATGGAATAGAAACAGTTGCCTGATGACGAGCCTACCAACCGGACGGCGAGAAACAAGGTGTCGCAGAAAAAAAAGTAGGACTACGCGACAATGTATAGATGATTAGATAGATAGATAGATAGATAGATAGATAGATAGATAGATAGATAGATAGAAAGAAAGATAGATAGAAAATGTCATATTTACCTAAATTTTGTCCATCGCAATGACTTCAAAGTTTCGGGCAGCTCTGCCCTCGATAGACCAGTCAGCCATCTGATGAGGGCGGAGCTGCCCGAAACATCGAAGTCATGGCGAGGTACAAAATTTAGGTAAATATGACAATTATTACGCTCCTAAAGTAAAGCACTCTACGAATTATGTTATTTTACCCTAACACCTACAATAGATAGATAGATAGATAGATAGATAGATAGATAGATGGATGGATAGACAGAAAGCGAAAGAGAGTGAGAGAGAGTGAGAGAGGGAGAGTGAGAAGCAGAAAGATGCGAAAGATAAACCACCGGTGTAGATAAAACAAAATTATGATGAAAAAAAGAAAAGGACACTTCTAAATTGGAAGTAAGATCATTTTTAGATTGTTTTCATTAAACAAATTCCATTTTCTTTTGTTAAGCCCACAAAATTCATGGGCATTGTAGTCATGTTCTTAAAAAAGGGCATTTAAATTAACTTCTTGTCTATTTCTTTTGCTCCTCTTTCTCTGCCTCGCTCTCTCTTTCTGCCTCTCTGTCTCTTTCCTTCTTTCTCCTGATCGCTGTCTGTCTTTCTGTCATCCCCTCATCATGTTACTAGCTTTGTCTATCTATCTCTCTTTCTTCGAACATTTGATTTTCGTTGTCACGTATAAATCGAAAAAAAAACAAACTTATAGAATGTAAACTACTTTAAGTTGACGACCAGTTCTAAGAGAATGT
Organism: Elysia marginata; assembly: GCA_019649035.1. Classification (NCBI taxonomy): domain Eukaryota; kingdom Metazoa; phylum Mollusca; class Gastropoda; family Plakobranchidae; genus Elysia; species Elysia marginata. The sequence goes on along the minus strand of BMAT01000917.1, from coordinate 10,553 downwards.
TAGCTACAAAATCAACAGCAAGGCAACAGCTGAAACAAGTGTCAGTCTGATTTTACATAATATAAATTTTAAAACAAAGACAAAAACACCAAATATCTTGACTTGCATACGATGTAGGCTTTATTTTTTCACATTCTAATCAACTAGTATTTTTCTTAAACTCGAAATACGTGAATGTCACAAGCGGAATCGTATTTTATATTTTTCATCAGTTGGTCTGTTGAGCATCTGAAAGTTAAAGTAAACAATAAAAAATCTAAAGCATCTATTGTTTAAAACTTCTTCCTAGGAAAATATGGATGTAGTTCTATATAAATGAAAACATCAAGCCGAAATAAATTTAATCTAGGCATTTTTTACTCGTTTTTACATTCGATAATAAATAATCTATGTTATAAATTCTCAGGCAAGAATACAAATTTATGCAGTTCTTTTTGTCTTTGCAGGTTTATTATGAAGAAACAGAAGAAATCACGTAAATGCTAGGTTGTAGACACATGTTTGACTACTTTAATAACTTTACCACAATGTTCTGGCTAAATGTTTTGTTCCGGCGATATGCAAGGCGCATACTAGTGATATGAAGTATATGTCATTACTATCTAAATTACTAGACCGAGATATAGTGAATTTCTTAAAGTCTTCACCATTTCAAGTGCTCTTTCAAATTTTCATAACAGACTTAAGAACCTAGCCAACGTTATGTCCATGCAGCTATTTTGGCGACTGAGAAAAATCAGGCTAACAAGTGCAAAGCACGACGCGTAACAAATAATTATAATCCTTGATGACCTATTTTTAAAAAAAGAAGCTCTTCCAATACTTAAGCAAAATTGATTTTTCTTTTTCATTGCTCTTAATTGCGTCAAAATGCTGGAAAATTAATTCTTTAACAATGTAGCTACATAATTAGTGTAACAATTATTCGTTATGGATAATCCAATTACTTCTAAAGCGCCTGCACTTTAGCTTGCTTCAGCAAAGAATATAAGACTCAGCTCCGATTAAAAATATAATCGCTTACCTTTTCTCTTTTTTCTCAGTAATATGTTGTATTCATTCATCTTTACATAACTTGTCTTCTTTTTATTATAATCTTTTATCATATCATAATTATACCCGAAGCATTCTTTTTACTCTTTTAACTCTCCCAAAAACTGTGTTTCTCAACCTATTTCAGCCAGTTAACTTCTTATATCAACCGCGCTCTTTATCAATCCACCTTTCTTTCTTTTTTCAGCTTATTTCTATCTTAACATCTACGTAAATGTAGCTCTCTCCCTTTCTTTTAGCCCTCTTGATCATGTGTTCTTACGACAAGATTCATCGTTACCTAGATGTAGACGAATACCTATTGTAAGGTTTTAGTTTACATGTAGAATATATAACAGCTGAGGCTCGCCCTTATTAGTTTTACTGGAGGAGATTTGGAATATTGACTTTTGCTCTTTCAACCAGTGCACAGTCTAGCGCTCACTTTGCCTCTCTCATTTTTGCTCCAGACAGCTTGGCTGCTTGTAAGCTTCACTTTCTTTACGATACGAAGGCTCTTACTTCTTAAAACGTTAATTTTTAAGAGCTATGTAAACCGAAGAATATGTCAGATTTGGCGCATTTCACTAGGATGGTGAATTACCCCGTTTATAAACACAAAGTTGGTGTATTTAAGCTATCTTTAACCAGCAGCGTATAGAAAAAAAAATTCTCTATAATTCGTATTTGATGTCTTCCACTATTTACCACATAATCTTTCTTGGTTCTTTTATTTGCCCCAGCAACGTCTAGGATTCTTTCTACACATCTGTTGAGACAAAAAAGAGAAATTAGTCAGAGCAGTAGATAAAGTATTTTAACAATAGATCAATGGTTCCTAAAGTCAAAAGTTAAAAAGTAGTATGCAGATAAAAATTCTTTCTTTTATAGTTCCTTTTCTTCGGACACGCAATGGAAGTTATAGTTTTACCTTGTACAAAAGACATAAGTGGGTTAAAGTGTTTTCTGTGAAACTAAAAGTTTTGAAAGCCTCTGTGGCAAAATTTTGCATGACTTTAGATATGAAAAGGCCGGAAATTTTTTTATCTTAGAGTTGAAACAGATTAGATCCACTATCACGGTTCACTCCTAACCTTTTGTCACAACCCACTTCTCAGTCGACCCACTATGATGTTCAATTAAAAAAAAAAGAATGGGCTCACATAGCCTTCTTCCTCACGGTTGCCAAAGTTAGTAATTTCTCGATCGACCTAGTATTTTTTTATTGTAATAAGTATTAGGCATATAAGTCCTACAATGAAGGCCTAGATATAGTGGGTTTTGTCAAGTTCTAATCATTTAACTTGCTTTTTTAAAATTTCAGCGACAAGCTTTACAACCTTAACAACTTTATATCCATGGGAGTGTTTTGGTTACCGAAACAAAACAGACTAGCAAGTGCAAAGTACGACGCATAAATATGTCACTGCTTTTACCGATGACAAAAATATGCTACATGACGTGACATTATATAAACAAGAGTAAGCTACCGTAACAACAATTAAAATAGACCTAGACATAACATTTGACTTATCTCGTGATGTAAATTCGGATCTAACTTCATCATGTGACACTAAAATTTATGTAGCACTGTGACATTACCTTGTTTGTACAAGGTTAGGTATATAGCTAAATATTAAATGTAGGTACAACTTTGTATTTAGTCTAATAGCGTATTAAGATATATTGAGTTGAAAAGAAGAAGAAAAAAAAACAGAGTAAAGTAGAGCTGTATAGGTTTTTTCTTGTTTATTGGGGTGATATGTTGTAAATCTGCTTTTTAATACTATTTTTTATGTCTTTTAGATTTACGTTAATAATCTTTAGTCCCTAAGCTATACATACTTATAGGTTTACTCCTAGTGTTTGGACTCCCACATTAGTATTAACCATACTTTTATATCTTTCTCAGACTAGATAACAAACAAAGAAGTAAACATGAAAAGGCTTCTGCTTAGACTTTAGCTATAGGAAGTGATAATAAAGTGTCACAAGTAATTATATCCAAGCGTTACTATACACAGAGGAATCCACTTGAAGTCAACACCTTTATTGGAACCTCTTGCCTGAAGTCAACACTGTTTCGAAGTCCAAATCTGTTTTTCTGTAAACTTTTATTAGGGTTAAAGTCAACCACTGCTTAAAGCTAACTCGTTTTTTTGTCCTGAGGTTTTACTTTTTCAGGATTCTACTACAACTTCACGGTATATTGACCTAAGTAGACTTTTTAGTGGCTCTCAGTATATGAAAAGGCCACATTTTGGTAAAAAAAAAGGTTGATTTAACAACTCTTGATTAAAAGTTGAATACTAAACTAACACTACAAAACTATTCAGCCAACTATTATGTACGACTTAATACTTTAGAGGTGTTATAAAGCTATTGTAGCAAGACGTCACAATCAGGTACTCACCACGGCACGTGTCTCACAATCGCAGAAAACAATACGCGAATGCACTGACATAACAGGGTACAGGCTTGTGTTCGCACAGCACCAACGTTTTCTCAACCTACGACTTCCAGCAGTATGCTTTCCGGCACACGGATTTCCTGGCGCACCGTCTCTATGTTCGATGCAGTCTGCAATACGACAACTGTAGTAGGTTAGTCATCAAATCTACACCAGATATATAGGTTTGAACATAAAAAATCAGCAGCAGTTAGAAATAAAAAGTGCATAAACTAAGATTAGCCACTAAATAGTGAAGGTAGTACAAAAATTTTGACCCGATCTTGTGCAGATGATAAAATTTCCAAACTTTGTATTGAAGTTCAGAAAAAGTGTCGTAATAAAAATATCATGAAATCAAACAAGCGGAACAGAGGATAGAAAAGAAGAAAACAGAAAAGTAAGGTGCAGTAGTAAAAGGAAAAATAAATATGCCATTATGTGAGGAAAAACAAGTTTCAGTTTTTTCATTATTGAGATTGACAAAACATAAAATAATTAGAAAAAAAAAGAAACACCTGTGTCTCGTATTATACTCACTCTCTCTTGCGCAGACAACTGCAGTCAAAACGGCGAGAGCCAGGCAAAGTAGCAGGGCAGTCTTCATCTTGCAGGTTTAATTGAAGATTTCTTTTTTTCCCAGACGTAGACTTGTTGTTAATTTTGCAGGCTTGTTAGCAATGATTGAAGTAACGTTTGTGTGTGGCCTCCTTTTATAGTTTTTTCAATCATTAATTCATTTTTTGCTTAATAAATGTATAATTTCTTTTATGTATAGATTTTCTACTTTGATAAAAAACTTAGTATGATTCAGGAGATGATTTTACCTCTAATGTGTTCCTGAAAACCATAATTTACATATTTTATATATCACTATTTACAGCTGAATGATTAATTGTCAAGTGCTAGACAAAAGCGTGTTTAAATCCAAGAATTTAAAAATATTCATAACTCCTATATGCAGACAAGTTGAATGGAGCGTTCATCCACATAACAAACTTGTAAAACTCTCTAGATTATCCAGAGTCAGCGCGACCTATATGGACTCGCAAAACATCGAACTAAATTTGTACTTAGTTATTTAAAGTTACGAAAAACCCATCAAAGAACTTAAATTCACTAATGTGTTTTATAATTCATTCTTCACAGATGAGTATTGGTAACATCTGACGCATTTTGACTGATTGCGAGACCATTTCCTAAAAAAAAAAAACCCAGAAAAGTAATTATGAATTACATCACTTCACTTGTCCTTCATTATCGAAGAGTTACGAATTTGGGCTTTTGTTCCACGGTTTTTTTCCTTAATCGTACAAAGTCAACCAGCTTTTAGTCAGTATTATTTCGTTTGCCGAGCCCAATTTTCTTACTTTGCGAATTTTTAGAGATACCTTTTGCATACAGTTGCCCACAACGAAATGTTGATTTTTTGTTCACTACATCTACTGTGTTTTGAGGCATACTGTATAATTCTCCATCTCCGTGTACTTCCCCTTACATAGACACATATTATTGCACAACTGTGTCATGTTTCGGCCCAGTCTATTTCGCCTAACGTAAAAAAATCTTTAAAAATTTGATTACTGGTATGGTTGCTTGCAGGGCTCTTTTAGTATCGGAGGATCAGTAAATTAGCACTATGCTGTGCACAGATTTCTACCGTCTTGATTAAAAAGCCCCCCCCCCCACACACACACACATTTTTCCTGGTCTGAAATGTCCCTATCCCACTTTAAATGTGCTCAGCAATACAAGAATACTAGTTTGATGTCTTCAATTCCGTTTTTTTAAATATTTACCTCCTTATAAATAAATTATATTTTTGCAATTTCCAATCTAATCTTCTTTTTATGCTTATCTTCATGCATTCGCTTTTCCTTTATTTGCAGAGTCGTGGGGTATGCCTTTAACTACGCATGGCACCTTAAGTTCTAACTATTCTACAATTTCTTTCGTTTCTTTCGTGGTATGTTAAGTTAATATGCCATTTTGATCATATCACCCAACTGAATGTTCGCTGACACTTGACAAAGAATATTAGCTTTGCAATTGCCAAATATGCGATCAACTAAGTTGTCAACTCACTGCAATATGTATCTTATCACTGGTGCAATTCAGTTTAGCTCGAATCCCTAAATGACAGTTCGAAAACAAAACAAAGAAAACGAAAGTTTCAGCTCAATACATGTAATCTTCATTTGTGATTAACCTACATGGAGTGTTTTCGAAGATATCCGATTGCTTCCTGGTACATTATGTTAATAAAAAGAATATTTTAATCTGATCGTTCAGCTAAGTTTGCCTTAACTATCGACAAAATTTTTAATTTGGAAATAGTCAAAACATGCAATGCACCCAACCGTTAATTTCCAAATGAAAAACTTTTGCGAAAATGAATGAAATTTGTCTTTTCACTGCATTAAATGCCTCACAGATAATTTTAATCATTTTATTCAATTGTTTTATACAATCGACATCCAGTCTATTATCTCCAATCTTTTTCAAGCTGTCTCCATTGTCAGTGTCTCCACCTGTCTCTCGTAAAAAAAAATCAGCCTTACAAGCTATTACAATGCTCTTTTTATCCTTTGTTTAAAACGTGTAGACTTGCGTGGGACGCCGCGGAACTACATTTGCACTACTTTTTTTCTTAAGTGATACAATTTCTTGATCAGTATTTCGGTTTTCTTCCATCGCTCTCTATTTTCTTTTTCTCAGTCCTCCGCTCTCTAAAGTTATATCCTAATGGTTGTTCTCTGGGGTGAACAAAAAATATTCCCTATTGTGTCAGAGTTGGATCAAAATATCGAAATGATGCTACATTTTGCATACACATGCTTGTGACATTGCGATAATCACACCACAAAGGTGCACGCAAATAAAAAATCTTCTTGTTTAAAATAATGTAAATGCCTTTTCAATTGGTTCACGAATATTTTAAAATCTGTTTTGGACCATATTCTATTATTGACGTTATGGGTACTTTCAGACAATTTTAACCTATGACAATTGTGAGGGTAAAAAACCCAGCTTTCCAGGCCCTGCGCTTTCTTATTGCACGATAAGGTACAAGGTGTAAGTTTGTCATTTTGGAAGACTTTTATTGATCTACCAATATAAAAACTTGTACAAGCAAGTAAAATTCAGTCGCCAAATCGCTTTGTAGAGCACAGGTCGAACAGTTTTTTTTTTCAACTCAAGCAGTGGGATTAGAGAGAGAGAGAGAGAGAGAGAGAGAGAGAGAGAGAGAGAGAGAGAGAGAGAGACAGACGGAGACAGAGAGACAGACAGAGACAGAGAGACAGAGAGATTTAGACAGAGAGAAGATGTGGACTCTCAGAAAAAGCAGAATTAAACGGTTTTAGGGAAAATGATTACAGGGAGATAAAAAGAAATAAAGACGACACGTTAAATGGAAACTGAAAACAGATCATTAGATGCGCATAGGTTAAGATTGCCGAAAAAGAAGACAATTCCGATGTAAATAATACAACAAAATAAAGAAAAAATGGGAAGTTTTTTAATCGGATGTAAGCTTAAAGCAATCCTACTGTGTTTGCTTCATCCCGCGACATAAGCGGACATTTTACAGACTTTAAGCAGCAACGCGTGAGTGTGACGCGAACGTCTGTGGGTCTCTTTTTAGAAACTGGTTTCTTTATTTTTATAGTTTCCTCAATCTGCTTTCCCGATTTTCATGTACGCGTAGTGAGACACGGTGCGTGTGCTTAAGGTCTCTTTATTACCAATAAAAAAAACTGTAAAAGAAATTTGCAGGGGGCTAAATACAAGAAAAATCCTAAAACACACAAAAATACAACAACAAGCCCTTAACCCTAAATTTATGAGGAAAAGGGCAATGATGCTATTCAACACCTTAAGCAAAGCTCTTTTATAAATTCTTGTAAATTTCAACACCTCAGGACACATTAGTTCCCTATTTTGCATATCCTTATTGTGTCGCGCTGACTGAATAATTTCGAAGGCTTTGGCAGTCTATTCTTTAAAAGAAAAAGCTCGATGCAATATTGGCCTTAAGGATAGGTTGTAAGTATATGTAACGTCCTGGTTTTCAAAAGGCTTTTATCGAGTTCTTGGCATTGACGCGTTCAGATATAAAAATATAATTTACATTTAAATATTTTTTTCTAGAGGCAGGTAAACGTGAAATGTTAATTCCACAAAAGAATCTGCCAATTCATACAACCTGAGTCGTTTTTGTCAGGGGAGAAAAAGAAAAAAAGTGATGATTGAAAAAGCTATAAAAGAAGGCCTCAAATAATTCAAACTTCAAACATTGCCAACAAACCTCATCAATTGCTAGCCTACGTCTGGGAAAGAAGAAATCTTCAATTAAACCTGCAAGATGAAGACTGCTCTGCTCATTTGTCTGGCTCTCGCCGTTTTGACTGCAGTTGTCTGCGCAAGAGAGAGTGAGTATAATACGACACATTATTGTTCCTTTATATTCTTTACGTTCGAAACCCTAGGGCATTTAAGATGAAACTTCTTTTCCTCAAACGTCAAACCATTTTTATGGCTCTTTCATTTATCTCCTTGATTACTACACATTTATATTAACTATTGCTTTCTTCTTTTTTGTTCTTCTCTCTCCTGTTCCCCTTATCTGATTTAATGATATCCTTGTTCATATTTCGTTTAAAACAACAACAAATATTCTAAACGTCAAAACAAACTTCAAGTAAGTTTAAGAATTTCTTCAACTTCAAAACATTAGTTCGAAATCTTTGTGCTGCCTTTCGATCTCTGTAGCTACTCTTAGCTCATTCACTTCATATTTCTAGCCGCTGCTAATATCTTTTTGAATGTGAAAAAAATCCTTTTAAACCGTTGCAAGTGGTGTAGAACTAACTAACTTAGTGCAATTGTCGTGTTACAGACTGCATCGAACATAGAGACGGTGCGCCAGGAAATCCGTGTGCCGGAAAGCATACTGCTGGAAGTCGTAGGTTGAGAAAACGTTGGTGCTGTGCGAACACAAGCCTGTACCCTGTTATGTCAGTGCATTCGCGTATTGTTTTCTGCGATTGTGAGACACGTTCCGTGGTGAGTACCTGATTGTGATGTCATGCTACAGTAGCCTCAGTACACATCAAGAGTACATAAAAGTTGTGTGAATAATCTTGTAATATTAGTTAAAAAGTGGGTTTTGACATAAGAGTAGGCCGATCCACTCAATTTCTGCTCTAAAATAAAAATGTGTGGAAAACTAATTTATTGGATGTGATCTTTTGGCCATTTTACATCTACAGCCATGCAGATTTTTGCCACTAAGGTGCTAAAAATGCTGGTTCCACAGAGAACGTTTTTGTTCCTACTTACTTCTTTTTTACAACCTAAAAACATCACGTCCAATGAGGTTTTTAAAAAGTGGAATTATGAATATAAAAAAGTGAACTGCTTACTAGTTTTTCAGTTTTTGACTTAAGAAGGCATGTAGCTATTCCTAAGATATTTTTTAAACCACTCTTACTTATTTTTCTATTTTTTTCTCAACAGATGTGTAGGAAAAACCCTAGGCGTTGCTGGGGCAAATAGAAGCACCAGGTACGATCCTGTGGTAAATACTTAAACAGAGCTTAGACGAAGCATAGAGAAAATTTGTGTCATACACTGCAAGTTAGGT
>BMAT01000911.1:278835-291652 GCA_019649035.1 Elysia marginata | reverse complement strand
TTCGGTAGTTGTTTTATTGCCCATTCAACTTCAGATCTTGTGGGTTCAAAGATTTCATCATTTGATTCCACTTGCTTCATTTCCTCGTCAGTGTTGTCCTCATACATTTCCAAGCAGTACTCTTTCCATCTGTTGCTGATTTCTTCATTTTCTGTCATTGTCTTTCCATCTTTGTCTTTAATAGCGGAGAGTCCAGGTGTAAAATTCCTCATCAATCTGTTGATGCCAGAGTACATCTCTCTGCTGGAGTGTGTTAGGTTGCAGGTCTCAATATGGGATAAGTGACTTTCTAGGTATTCTTCCTTGTCATTTTTTATGACGTTTTTTACTTCTTTGTTCCGGTCTTTATATTGTTCTGATTGCTTCCCAAAGGTTTTCTTTGCCTCTCTTCTTTGCTCAATATTATGAAGAGTCTTGTTGCTTATCCAGAGAAATAGACAAGAGAAATGTAGAGGAGGACCCTCAAATCAAAATAGGTGGGAGAGTAGTGTTTAGAAACAATCATTTATGGAAACCTTTTCCTCGCTCATTACTTTTAAAAAATTGCCCAAATGTCATCGCAATAGCTGCTTGAAGTCTCAATGTTTTTGTCTGAGAATTCTTCCTCTAAAGCCACCTCACTTAACCTATAAATCTGCTCAATTTCCAGGAAAGCCAGATTTTTAATATTATCAAATCTGATGGTAAACATAAGTGGAGTTTTCTATTATTTTATAGAATCACATGCATTGCATCCTTCGAAAATTCATTTGACGTATTAATGGCTGAATTGTCTTGCCAGAATGACGAGTTGAGTTTTGATGAAGGCGACACCCTGTATATCCTAGACATGAGCAACTCAGACTGGTGGAGAGCAAAGTGTGGCACTAACGTAGGCCTCATACCCACTAACTATGGTATGTATAAATTACTGCCTCTTCAAGCTTTCTTCTTTCCAGTATCTTTTTTTTATCTTCCTTTTTTGTTTCTGTGTTTAAAAAGGCAAACCTTTGTGGAAATTATTTTTCATCCCAAGATTTGTTGAAGTAAAATGAACTTTATTTTTTTCATATATTTCTACACTTTTTTTTGCTTATAGCAAATACATTTGATGTTGATAATTTGATTGGTGCATTTTTTTTTTCTTCCTAAGCTGTCAACACTGTAAAATTTTCATAATTTTTTTTTACATAAACAATTTTTATGATTTGAAAGAAAGATATTGAAGAGTTTACTTTTAAATGTTGTCGTTTTCAAAAATAAAAATTGATTTTGATACCCAATTCTTGCGGCAAGTTACAAGACAAATTTTTAAAAATTTCTCAGTCATTTATGATGTTGATTATCAACTGCTGTATATTTTTTAGTTGAAAGCAACACAGAATCAGTAGATCATCCTCTCCATGATGCAGCTAAGAGAGGAAATGTTGATTTTATGCAAGAGTGTCTCGGGAATGGGGTGAGATTCTGAATTTTTATTTTGTATTGTATTTATAGGTTTCGTATGTGAACATATTTTGAAACTTAAATTAAAAACACACCAATGCTTTAATATTTCCTGGCAATCATTATAAAAAAATATATTCAACTCCAATTAAATTGAAGAGGTGTAACCTGTGACCGAATAAGACATTTAAGCTTTCATGTGATGATAACTCTTGGGAAAATAGCTCACAGATACTTTTAACAGAAGAAATCCTTTTAATGGGATGTCTTTCAACCTTAAACTCATAACATTATAACAGATCAAAAACTCATCTAGACCATGAATCTAAGATACCCTGTAACTACTTTTACTTGATGATGTATTAGAAAAAAGGCCAAACTTTTTCTAGACACCCCCCCCCCCACCCCGTCCTGTAAATTACTTGATCATTCCACTGTCTGCAGGTTTCTGTGAATGGCTTGGATAAAGCTGGTAGTACACCTTTACACTGGGCAGCTCATGGTGGCCACAAAGACTGTCTACAGATCTTGCTATCAAAACCTAACTGCCAAATCAATGTTCAGGTAAGCTTGGTCTCAAACGATTGCTGGAGTTTTTTGTTAAATAGTAATTGAATAGGTCAAAGTACCTAGCTAAATCACAGTGGTTTATTGTGCCTAAATGCTTTTTTTTTCTTAAAAATTATCCCTGTCAAAGCCCAAATGGATTTTGCTTGTATTAGAAACTTGATTTAAAAGAGTTCTATTGTATGCTATTTCATTCATTTGAGTCAGTATTCATCAGACAATAACATGAAATCAGAGAAAGTAGCTGACACAATGTAGCAACAGCCTGCCTGATCTTTTTGCATAATAAGTTCATGGAGCTGTATGCAAGCTGAAGCAAGCAAAATATCCTTCGCCAGTATGTAGGGCTTATATTCTGTTATTAGCACCTTGGCTTAGGGGGTTGAAAACCACACATGTGGCCCCATACAAGATTTTTCTCAGCTTTTTGATAAGATACAACATAGAAATTTCTCAAGGTAGAGACACTAGCTTAAAAGTTGAATTTACTTCATGTTAAAAAATTATCTAGACATTTACCCTTGTGTGCATACATTATATGCAACTTTTTTGTCTATTTTTCAACAGAATAAGCTTGGAGACACACCTTTACATTCCGCTGCCTGGAAAGGTCATGCGGCAGTAGTAGAAATGCTTTTGAGTAAAGGTAGTCCCATTTTATTTCAAATGACTTTATTAGAACATGCTTTTTGTCAGGTGTTGGAAAAGGTGCTGAAAATATTTTTTTTTCAAGTTGGATATATTATACGCCTATCTGATTAATTGCTAATACTGGATACTTATATATATATATATCGACAGGTATATGACCTTGATTCCCAATTCTCATGGCTGCCATTTGCAATTAGAAAGCATCATTTACAAAAAAAGAGCAAAATTCTGATCCAATACTGCCCTTGGTTTTGAATACACTGACAGTGACAATACTTAAGTACCATGTGTCTATCATTTTTTTTCACTCAGGTGCCAGGGCAGATTTAAGGAACAATGAGAACAAGCTTCCCCAGGATTTAACAAAAGATGCAGAAGTTGCAGCTGCACTAAGACAAGCTGGTTAGTATTGGTTTATAGCGTTGTATCTCATTATCTGTGTGCTGTAAAGGCTTCCACCATATCTGATGACTGCACACAACTTCTGGCCTCCTATTTCAATAATATATCTTCATGGACTAAAATTTCCCGTTTTTATCCGAGTATTTTTCTGTTTTATTGCTTCAAATGTTACAAATTTCCAGTCGTTTGTAATTACCATTACTAGTTATATGATCAGATAAGATACAGACGCTATTTGTCAACCTCTTTATGTGGCACATCCATGGGTTTCATTACTTTTAATTTTTTTCAAGAATAAGGCTGATAGTAAATGTGTGGGTCTGGTAATGCAATAAAATACATAGAAAAACTTCATTTAAGTTTTTTTGCTTACCCAGTTGTCTGACACTGTTTAAATACAAAAGAGCAAGGTTTTTTCTGGTATTATTTTTTCACTCCTTACCAGCAATATCAATTTTCATAAAACTCTCTACTTTATCCAAAAATGACTTCATGCTTATTCAAACAGTTTATGAAATAAATTTAAATTAGAAAAAAATAAACTAAAAAATATAAAGTCATATATATAGTCTACAATCCACTTTTGTGAAAACTTACTCTCTTTTTTTTTTTTAAATCCTCTTTTATATTAAAATAATCATATCAATTTTGTCCACAGCTGGAGTGCAGTGCTCGAGGTATGCACAGGAGTATGAAGATGACGAAGATTCAGACTAAGACTTTGTGTGTAAAGGGGAATGGCGTTGTAATGACTTGAAAATGAGAAAATTGATTTTCTTGCTATTTGTTCAAATGAGACAACTTCTTAGAGCAAAAATGATTCAATGTAAGCATGAAATAAGTTTTTTTTTTTTTTCAATTTACTTTCTTTTCCTGGTAGAGATGTTAATTTAATGTAAAATATCTGTACCTGAAATTTCTGAAGTACATCTCACTGGGTCCATATGTACAGTCAACCATTTAAAAGAAGAACAAAATCTATATTAGCATTGTGAACTTCTATGATGAGAATTCTCACATGTACAGATGATGTATAACTTTTCATGTATCTCATTGCTGTCATCTAAACATTTTCATGTTCATAACTTGAGAAATGAAGTCGTTGGGCAACCAGTTGAAATCAAATACAAGTTGCTCACACTAGTAATGAGTTAAAGCATTTTAGACACAGTCAAGCATTTTTATGTGCTTCAAATTGTAAATGTATCATGTTAGGAAAATTTAGAGCCATAATTTTTTATGACCTGTTAAAGTGCATGTGTCCAAATGAGTGGTAAGTCAAAAGGCTTAATCTGGATATACAGGCTTTTAAAGTTTAGTTGGGTGTTCAGAAGTCAATTTTTTTTAAATATAAGATATCAACACTAAAATCCTTTCTAAACAGATTCCACACCTAATTGATGTTTACATTTTATTTTTTAGGTGTTTGATTTCAATTGGTATAGTTGCTAAGGCCTCAATATTTTTATAGCCGTCTAAACTTTAAATGCTGTTTTCTCCACTTTCTGAAATTTCAAAAGTCCTAACCCTGCTGATTTTAAACGGCTACATACTTCATACAGAAGCATGATAGAGCTTTTCTATTTGTTGTATTTGAAAGTAGACAAAATAAGCTTTACTGCAATACCAATATCTGACTACCTTCCTATTTTGACTTAATACTCATTTGGACTGGTTGCAAGACATATATATACCGGCTCTGTGGCCTAGCAGTAAGACACTCGCTCAGAGATCGGGAGGTGTGGGTTTGATCCACGGCCGAGTCAAACCAAGGACTTTAAAATTGGTATTAGCAGCTGATCAGCCTAGTGTCTGGCATTATGGATTTAGTGCTAAGTCTGGTCGGCCCGGTATCAGGATAATGTGACTGGGTGTGGTGTATGCAAGCACTCCTTACATCACAGTGTGGCAGCATGCTTTCAATTGTTCCAAGCGCCACCTCCGATATAACCTTGTAGTTGAAAAGAGACGTTAAAATTCAAAATTCAAGCAAGACATACAAAACACCTGTAGAAATTGTTCACGTTCATAACTCATTACATTGAAATTCTGACTTGTGTCTGGTTTACTCAGGTCACCTTGTTATCTTTTCTTCACTGTTCACATGTTGGGCTGTTGTTAGAGTAGATGAAATAAATCTCTTAACAATATTTTTAACTTGTGTATTGTACAATGGTGTTGGTGTATTTGAGGGGAAAAAAATTTTAGTTATACTTCAGTGAGAGTTGTAGTTAAAGATAAGTATGAATAGCAAAGCGGTGATAAACTAAAGAGGAAGATGTACATCTTATTGTGATGGTTATATAACTGTGTTCAGTTGTCTTGCAGCTAGTCTAAATGGGCAGGATGTTGTTGTTTTCACATTAAAAGGTTTTGCTTTTCGGAAGAATGTGTCTTACTGTGATTCTTATTAATCTTAAACTTTAAAAAATGTTTCAAACTGTTGTGGTTTCCTGAATAAGTAACTTTTTTTTAAAATCAGAAGTAGGTCTATGGTGATTTTTGTGTTTCACGGTATGGATATCTGACTCACAATTACTGATAATGAGATGAATATGCACATGATATATTTTATTTTTGGAAAAGTTGCGAATACAAATTTATGTCTAGTGCCTCATCTAAGCGTGTGTTTTTCCACATTTTGAAGTGATGGTTATATAAATACTAATTTACACCTTTCATATATACACTAAATGTGATTCAGTAAAATGTCATCTTGTTCTTGTACTATCTTGGCTGCCTTACAATATCTGTGTCAGGAACAGTATAGTGGAAAGTTTTTTTTTTAATTAAAAAAATTTTTTTTGTAATGTTTGAAAATAAAAATACAACCCCTTTTCTTTGATCTTTCTTAATATCAAATCATTTTGACCCGTAGAGAAGCTGAAATTGAAATTCAGGTTAGGCACAAGTATTTACATATTTGCTTCTCTATTGTGAAGGATAAATGAAGTTTTTATTTTGATTAATACAGTATTAGTGTAAAAAGTAATCTCAAACTCAAAGTCTAAGGCAGTTTTTTTTCTTGACTCTAGCTCTTAACTACAAATTTGTTCTTTATATGGCTAGCATTTGGAAGTGATGATATATAATTATGTCCATGTCCTTATTTCGGTGACCTTAATTTCTTTCATCAATATACAGAGATTTGCAGTTTACACCCAATGAATGTCTGTTTTTAAATGAAACAGTTGACCTTACGTATTTTATGTGGCCTTTGGCTTCTTTTCTTCTAAATTTCTATGAAGGGTCGAGAGAATATTTACATCAGTACGATATTTTTTTGTAGATTTAGGCATTTAAATGGTATGTTATGCTCTACACTTTTGCCTTGGAACTTCCTTATTGTGTTATCAAATTACTTCACATATTACAAGTTTTGACCTCCTGTGATAATACATGCCTGAGTCATCAAATTGTGCCTGGACTTTGGCAATTTTATATATGATCTCAATTACATTCCTAAGGGAAAAATAAAAATGCAGTGTATACATCTATTAATTGAACTACACAAAAAGGCCTAAAGGCCTAAGAATAAGGTTATTTTTTTTTTCTAAAATCTTCTAAAAATGGGGAAAATTATTAATCTAGGAGTAATCAAATCAACCTTTAGAATTAGATCTTGCAGATATCAAACTCAAGAAAATGTAGTCTCATTTCAACCCAAATTTATTGTATTAGAGTGAAACCCAGTGTCAATATGCTTTTTTCCTTGGAAAACAAAACATCTTATATCATCTTGAATTTTTTTTTATACACTATACTAATCCCTTTCGGGAAATAATTTGTGTTCGTTACTCAGCGTAACTGTGTCGCCACAGCGCAGCGCCACTAGTGCCCCAGCAGACCATAACATTTGAAGCCTGTAGCTGGGCACCCATTTTACAGGTGGGTGGACTGGGGAAAGTTTGGATAAATTGCTTTCCCATGGCAAATGCAACATGGCATGGCCGGTAATCGAACCCGCGACCTTCAGATCTTGAGTCTGCCGCGCTAACCACTCCGCCACGCTGCCCACATTAGTGCATAGCGGTTTCGGGTGTTGTAAAGGAATAAAGGAACTAGTTGTAGCAAAACCTAAGTGAGAATTTTTAAAAAGTTGTTGTTTGTATACGCAGGAATTTTTAACACTGAGGTGGCAACAATTGAAAATATCAAAACTCCTAGTGAAATAAATATCTCGTCATCTTAAGCTTCAGAAAGAAAATTTGCATTGGATAGATGGACACTGATATTAAAAAAAAACTTTACATTTGAATCAATGTTTAAAGTAAGTTGTTACTTTCCTTTTGTGAAAGTTCTTAAAGTAATTGCCACAGGTGTAGGTTATTCTATGAAAATTTGTTATGTTTTTTTATGTACAAGATAAAAATTCGAAACGGTTTTGTCTAGGTTTGCCTTAAAACCTTTAAAATATAGCTACAAAAAAATCATTCAAATTTGTCATTTTTTGTTGTGGTTTTAAGTATGAGATTCCTTATGAAATAAAATTTGCAATTATGAAGCTGCTGCATGTTCAGGTGAAAATTGTCTACACTTGTTTTTGAATTTAATATTTTCATAGGTAAAGTTCTACGATTTTATAAACCTTTTGAATTCACTTTGAAAAAAAAAAAGATCAGGATCTTAGAGAAGTAAGGGGTTTTGCAGTTTGTTTTTTTTTTACCTTCTAAAATAAATTAAATTTCACATTCAAAATATACTCAAAAGTTGGTAAATCAAGTTTTATTACTTAGCTTGATTTACCTTAACTGCTTCAAATATTCAGTTCAGAATAGGTTTGTACTGATTGCCAGACTTCCATTCCATCTACAATGACCACAAATCTAAGGTGGTCAATTATTGTTAATGAGATCGAGTATTCACCTAAACATTTTTGTGTTATTGTTATTGGCCTTTCAAGCATTTTGGACCAGGCCAAATTTTTAGCTTAATTATAGCCCATCTTGTCTCAGATTTTCTGTCTATAGTTAATGCATTTTGAAAATTTAATCATGGTGAATATATACTTTTCTTTGTTTGATTCTTAAATTTTCAGCATTTCTAACATTTTATGACAGGGCATTGAAAGAGTCTAATTGTACTAATATGAAGAATGTAATGTCACTCTTTTGCTACTTGAATGAATTTCTTAAGCCAAGATCTTGTACAGCCCTACATGTATTTAATTCTATTTTTTTTAGTTAATAAATATATCTTACTTTAAATTTACCAGTTTTATTTACCCAAGGCTAATAATTGAGCTTTTCAAAAGCTACTAACAATTACATGTATATATATGAGGGTAATTAGCATTTGGTAACTAGTAATATGTATCTTGCCTTGCTTTGCTTTAAAGTCCTTACTTAGGTTCAAATATAAAGTTAAACTTCCTCCCAATGAGACCAAGTGACGAATCATATGCTGTTGATTTTAGGGGATATATTTAAATCCATTAACATGGCTGTTACAGCGTTAACATTAACTGGAGTATGAAAACTTAAAGTCATGGTGTGAACCTTGGGAAATAAGAAGTGATGAACACAGGTGTAAATCTCCGGTATTTAAAAAAATTAGACTCTGTGCTATTTATTACAATGTATATGCATAAAAGCTTCAAATTTTTTTTCTGTGTCTTACATTAGTGTATGATAAGAAAAAAATCATTTTAAAATCTACTTTTCTGAACTATTGCTTATCTTGTATTTCTGGCATCTAATCTGTTTGTATTTGGCATAAAAATCTTGTGCTGTGATTACCTCGATCAATTAAAGCAATAAAAATAAACGTTATTAGGTACAAAAAAACAAGAAATTGTTGTTGTTATCTTTTGTTCATTTCATAATGGTTTCTACAGTTCAGTAGTCTTTTGATGCATGATTTTATTTTTTTAAAACTATGAAGGCATTATTTAATAAATTTACAACTTTTACTCGTCTTTTTCCACTTAAATATAACTGTTTTATACAATCATGAGATGTTATATTTTGCTTTGGCTGTCATGTTTGTAAATGAAAATCAATAAAAACTGAACTGCAACAAAAACTTAAGTGGATAACAAGAAAAATGAAGTGATATAAAAAGAGTACAGAATACAATAGTAGAGTTGAAGCAATTTATAAAGAGTCATGAAATAACAATTACACTGTACTCTATTGTTGAAGACCTTTACTTTTCTAATATTACTGTTAGTATCAGCACATTAGACATCCTTGAAAACATTCCTCCTTTACCTTCAGTAAAAAAATGTTGTTGTCATGGATAAGTGGATTCAAAGTTTGATACTATAAATCTTTTGTTACAATTACAACTGTAAGTTTCAAGTCAAGTTGAATTCACTTGAAAGATGGTAAAAAGGTGGGCACAAAAGCAAAGGAAAAAACAGTGACTTGTAATCTAATAAAAGTAACAGCAGTTACTGTAGTAGTTGTACAAGTTCACCATTTAGTTGTGAAAATCGATTTGTTTAATTATTAAATGGGCCTTTCATCTAGCATAATACAAACTATTATGAAGGCATAAATCTTTTAAGTTCCCAGGACCTCCTTACAGCACAATTCTACTGTAATAATGTTAACAATAGAATAATATACTCTTTTAATGTGAGAACAAGAAGATCATATGTGTTATCAATTAGTTTCTATGTTTGTGTGAATGTTATTTTTGTTTGTTCATAACTCTTGTTTCACCAGGTTTTAGATTCTTCTTTGACTTGCATTATGAGTACTTGTTACTTACCTCAGTTTTTTTGTTAAGTTAAAGTAATTTTTTTCATGTTATAGGTTGCCCAACAAATTTTAAACAAACTTGTGTTAGCTGTTACAGAGATCTTGACAAAACTTTAACTTAGGAACTAAATTGCTATAGACAGAGAGATTAAAAAATTGCCCAAAATATACAGTAGTATCTGGTTAAACGCACGCTACGGTTTAACTAACACCCAATCGCTATGACCGATTTTTTTCTATATGATCAGTATCATAAAACGCACGCTATGAATTATAAATCGGTAAAAATTATTGGATCAGGCAACCACTGACACGTGCGGAAAGGCCAGAATCACTGAGCAGGGATTCTCATCTTCCTTTGTTGTCACCACTACCATGCTATATTTGCACGTTTTGGGTTGGGAAGGCTTGGGGTCAGGGGTGTGGATAGGGAGGCATAGAGGGTAAAAGGTGGACAAAGGCCTGTCGCGTCAGGATGGTTTGTGTTGAGACCTTAGAGCACAACAAGCAATATCATGATGCAACGTGCACTTATCCCATACTGCACTGACAAGTAACAAAAACTGTTGTAGGCTAGCCTGTAATAGCTCTTGTAGTGTTCAGCTCACCACGCCTCCCCCCTCCCCCTTTGGTAAACAAATGGTTGGGTGGTTGCAACGTGATAATTGCTCAGCCAAATCAGCTTACATACAGTGATACATAGCCTCTCCCCCCCTTTGGTCACTAATGGTTGGATGGTTGAAATGCGATAATTGCTCAGCCAAATCAGCTTACATACAGTGATACATAGCCTCTCCCCCCCTTTGGTCACTAATGGTTGGATGGTTGAAATGCGATAATTGCTAAGCCAAATCAACTTACATACAGTGATACATAGCCTCCCCCCTCCCTCTTTGATCAACAAATGGTTGGATTTGAGCCTCCCAAGTGCTGTGCGTTTAACTGGATACTACTGTATGTAAAGTGGACATAATTTTAGTCCATACTTGATCATTCATCTTTACACGGTTTGATGATCTGAAGCCTATTATGCTTAGCTTATAAAAAGGAAAACTTTACATTTACAAAGCAATCATTCTTTAAATTTATCTGTGCTACTTCATGATGTACTTAAATAAGCCAAGAGATGAAAAGAAAAGGGGAGACACAATAGTATAATTAAATTTTTAAAGAAAAAAAATATGTATCATGACTTGTATATAAACAATAAAAACAAATTTTGAACATGTGAATAATATTGATGAAAAGTGAAGTTTTCGGGTTCAAAAAAAGAGCTTGAATGTCGAAAAATAGCACAGATTTTAATTGGTTAGCAAACTAGCAAAACCTTGAAATTGAAGTTTCCTGCTTCTGTCCCTACGTAAAACATGTGCTAGGTAGGGACAACTGTCCCTAAAAAAGATAGACACTTAACCCACTCAATAACTGATCGACACTACTCATTCTATACTGGCAGTCAGAGTATAACTTTTATAACACAGTTCTTTTAATTTTAGTTTATCTAATTTTTAATCAAGAACATTTAAAAGTCAAGATAATTCTGCATCCAAGTCTTTGGTGGATTACATATCAGCCACAATTCGGGCCTACACTATGTTGATTGCTGATCTTATAGAAATAAAATAATTACCAAAATATCAATACAAACTATGGGCGATTTTCTCCTGTTTATTTAAAGAGATTATTCACAAACTAAGAAGCAGAATCTTTCTTTGGACTAAGAGCTAGTATTTATTTACCATAAAACTTCAATTTACATACAAATTCCAAACCATTTCAAAAAGATATTCTCTTGATGCCCCAAATCTGTTCTAAAAATAAAATTATAACAATTTTTCCCCTCATATTTGCAACTGCAAGGCCTGTTTTTTTTTTTTTCAATTTAAGTCAGACTGTTTTTTAACTCTTTAAAAAATCAAAAAGAAGTAAAGAGGGGTAAAAAATTAAGCAAATCAGCATCCACATACAAAAAATTCCAATTTAAATAAAATTATTTAAAAAAAAACACCCACACATATATTATGGACCATAATGACTTTATTTGCTTGATCCATGATTATAGTAATAAATATACACACTTGGAACATTTGAACACAACATTAAAACTTTATGAATGACAAAAAAAAAATGACAAGATGAAGAATGGTATTGATCTATTAAAAAAAAACATTCTTTGAATGCCAGTATTTAAAAAAGAAAAACTTTTGAAAAAATCCAGATTCTTCCATAACCCCAAAAAACTCAAGATAACACTAATATGTAACTTTAAAGCTAAAGAAAAGTATTGAAATTTAAACAAAGGACACTTTTTTAAATACTATTACAATTTAAAAATAGAGAAACACAATATATAATAAAAAAAAAGAACTAAACAAATTTGTTCCGAGTAATAAGGCAATGCAAAACAACAGCTATATCTTATTTAAAAAAAACATACCATGTATCTCAAACTGGTGATAAAGAGTATTTGAGCTATTTATAAAGTGAAAAAGACTTAATAAATCTAAAATAAAAGCAGCTGTGCATATAACTTGGCTAAAGTGACTTACAAGTGATAACTGATTCATACTTCTGTTTATTACATTCACAACAAGAATACAATTTGGAGACAAACCCAGGCTTGACTCAGATTCATTTTAGACAAGTCACAAATACTTTTTACTCATTGCAGTAGTCACAGCCATCTGATCACTTTAGAAAAAATACATGTTAATTTAGGAGCTTTGTTTTATATCTCATCTAATCAGAAAGCTTATGGGTATATTTTAAGTCTTGTACTCAGGAAACCTTATTAATATTATTGCGACAACAAAAAATTGAGTTTTAATACTTATTGTGATCAAAGATATGAATAAGGAAGGAAAAAAAACCACACACACACACGAAGGAAAAAACCACTGCAGCTTGATAAAAGAATGTTTATCCTTCTTGATGCCAAAACTTTCAATATAATTTTTGGTTAAAATAATTTTTCTTCTAAAGCTTTGCTCTTCATACAAATTACGAAGATAATGCTTTTCATTTTAACCCAAGACCCGCGCCAAGCCACTATATTGGCTTTGATT